>SJXQ01007161.1:72603-150363 GCA_006408695.1 Aepyceros melampus
CCTCTATGATCCACCTCCCAGAATACTGGAAATAAAAGCAAAAATAAACAAATGGGATCTAATTAAAATTAAAAGCTTCTGCACAACAAAGGAAACTATAAGCAAGGTGAAAAGACAGCCTTCTGAATGGGAGAAAATAATAGCAAATGAAGCAACTGACAAACAACTAATCTCAAAAATATACAAGCAGCTTATGCAGCTCAACTCCAGAAAAATAAATGACCCAATCAAAAAATGGGCCAAAGAACTAAATAGACATTTCTCCAAAGAAGACATACGAATGGCTAACAAACACGTGAGTTCACATTTTAAAGGAGGGAATGTCAGGCTTAGGAAAGAGGAGAGTAATTCAGGAGAAATAGTCTCAATGCCCATAAAATCACATTCTAGGGTAGTTAATAAACTTTGTATAAAATTTACTTTTTCACTTCAGGGTGTGTTTACTCAATTTTGATTCATAACTTTTATCTCTGGTCTCATTATTGATGCATTCTTTTAATCTTCAACCAAGAAATTAAATTTACCTCACAGTATGAAGATGGGGAAATATGAGCCCTCAAGATGATGGTTGCAAAAATTAGCAACCTCCTGCCAATTTGCAGAAGAATTAGATCAAATGTTCAATTTGAAATTTTGTGGTGATCTGTATATTTTGGGTCCAATTTATAGATAGAAACTGGGGATTCTATCTCACTATGGTCTGTATCTCCAATAAAATAACCTACTTGTCTCCTCTTAGACATATGCAGTTAACTCAACCATCACTTTTGTTTTTTTCTAAGTGTAATAATTATTAACTCACTGCTATCTCCATTTCTTGCTAAATTCTAGATTCTTGTTATAGGCATTTATAGTCTCATAGCAAAATCCATGCTTTGAATATTAGTGCTTATCAAGTGTTTCAGGTATTAATTCCCTGTTGCTGCTGCTAAGTTGCTTCAGTCATGTCCGACTCTGTGCGACCCCATAGACGGCAGCCCCCCAGGCTCCCCCGTCCTGGGATTCTCCAGGCAAGAACACTGGAGTGGATTGCCGTTTCCTTCTCCAGCGCATAAAAGTGAAAAGTGAAAGTGAAGTCACTCAGTCATGTCTGACTCTTAGCGACTCCAGGGACTGCAGCCTACCAGGCTCCTCTGCCCATGGGATTTTCCAGGCAAGAATACTGGAGTAGGTTGTCGTTGCCTTCTCCAATTAATACCCTAATAATAACTAAATAAGTAAATGCTAGGAGAACCACCATGGGCTTTATGAAGCTAATTTGTCATTCTAAATTTTGCAGTCTACAGTGTTACACAAGGTACTTTGTATTTGAAAATAAGATTTTCATTATCTAAATCATTTTCTCTTCACACACACATACATACACACTCACAGGCACACATATCTTTTATAAAAGCAAATGCAAAGTTTAACTAAATTAAGTAATTACCAAAAATCTACTTTTATTTATTTTTTTTTATGTTTTGGAAGTCACTCTTCATTTAAAACTTGATGTTAAGGAGACACAGTAAACCTGAATGAAAAAAGCTTTTGATAAGAATGGTCAGATAAAGTCAATTAAATTTCAATTTTCTCAAAAACATCATCTTTTGAGCTTGGAATTTCTTGACTTGAAGCCAAGGTTAATTCTGATTTTAACAGAATTGATCTTCATATAAATATTTCAATAAAGATATTTTGAACAAATCTTAGGACAGGCCATCAGTCAGAATGAAAGTTTAAATTTATTGCCTGAAGGGCATATCTCATTATCAGTAATCAGTGTATATTTTGAAATGAGGACTATGATTTATTTGTGTATACATGTAAACAGACATATATTCTCTCTTACTATTCCTATTTCACTTAGGATTTATAGTAATTAGAAATAATGATTATATTCCTTACAATATGTACAATATGTGTGCAGTTGCTTAGTCTTGCCCGACTGTTTGCAACCCTACGGACTGGAGGCCACCAAGTTCCTCCATCCATGGAATTTTCCAGGCAAGAATACTGGAGTGGGTTGCCATTTTATACTCCAGGAGATCTTCCAGACCCAGGGATTGAACTCCTGTCTCTTGTGTCTCCTGCATTAGCAGGTGGATTCTTTACCGCTGCACCACCTGAGAAGCCCATTTACAATAATACCAATAGAAATAATTATCTTCAAAACAGTCTGTAATGAACATATCTCACTGCATTATGGAAGAACTTGAGCAAAAAGTAATTTAAACCTGGTTTCTGTTTTTATTTATTCAAGGTCACTGTAAAATCTTAGGAACTTCACACAGGGTCTAGGACATAGTGGTTATCTCAGCACATTCCTTTCTGTTAGATTAGTATTTTGAATTTATCTCTAGTTAAGGGGTTTATTTACTAAGGGGAGCCCTCAGAGAGAGGCTGGATAAACAAAAATACAAGTTCTATTCCTCAATATAAATTGTCAGTTTACAGGCACACAAAGTAAACAAAAACAACCAAATAAATACAGAACAATGACATCACAACCAAAAGAGAATTGTATGCAAAGTCAACCTAAGTGACTGTTCCCTGGAAAGTCAGAGAACGCTACATTAAGAATGTGATTTATGTGTCTAGTGCTCCAGGGTATATGGGATTGCTAACTAAAAGTATGGGTAAAGTGAATTTGGACAGAGAGAACAGCATGCGCTTTCCTGTGCTAAATTGCTTCAGTCGTGTCTGACTCTGTGACCCCATGGACGGTAGCCAGCCAGGCTCCTCTGTCCATAAGATTCTCCAGGCAAGAAGACTGGAGTGGATTGCCATGCCCTCCTCCAGGGGATCTTCCCAACCTGGGGATCGAACGCTTCTTTCTTCTTATCTCCTGCACTGGCAGGCGGGTTCTTTACCATGAGTGTCGCCTATGAAGCCTCGAGAGAACAGCATCCCTGCATGCAAATAGGAACAAAAAATGGGGTCCACCAAAAGGACTGCAAAAAGGCAGAGACAGGGTCTGAAAATGGGCAGGAAGCAAATCACAAAGGATGAGGCCCGTCATGCTAAGTACTGTGAGATTTATTTTAACGGTAATGGTGACAGCTTGGCCAGGTGCAAGGAGAGGATTTCTGATGAGGAACAGGGAATTGATGAGGCTGGATACAAGAGGTAAAATGGCCCTGGCTAGAAGAGAGTCTGGGGATATAGACAGGAAGTGCTGGGCTCTAGAGATGATTAAAAGGGGTTAGGGGTTGATAGGAGAGTGTGGGTGACATATAATTTAACATCCAAACCAAGACACTTTTGAGAACCACGGAGCCTGTACCACTACTAATTAAGCCAGAATGATAGATATAAACTGGACTGTCCTGGGCCACCAAGAACATATACTCACCTTGAGGATGGTGCAGGTCATGCCTATAGGGCCCAGAACCAGGCGACTAGAAGAAAGTCTTGACAATGCTGCTCAGTAAGACAAGAAGACTGACAGCAACTTCAGATATTAATATTCATGGAGGCTTTTGCATTTTAAAAAGACACTGTTTGAAGAACTATAATGCTTTAACTCCAAATAATCACTTTCTAATGTTTGCCTGGACCTTACCTTAGATTCATTAAACGAGCTCTCTTAGGTGTGGAGACTATGCATTAATATTTTAAAAACTTCTCCCAATTGTTTCTGATATGAAGGCAGTGTCAGGAACCACTGGATTAAAACACAACATTCTTGGGACAAATGTTCATTTCCTAAATCTCTTTGTATCTGTTTATATTCTTAATACATCATCGTATACTTAGTAATTTCTCAATATTTATTAAGTCATTTTTTGGTAAGCAAGTGACTGAGTTTCTATGAATCAATAAATAAGACTCATTTGTAATTGGCATATTAATCATGTGTATGCAAATGCTTGGTGCTAGGATATTTGAAAGAAAATTCTTTCAAGTAGCTAAACAGATCTTTATATAATTTATTTACACAATGAATTTATTTAGCAAACTCTTTTTCATTGGTAGTACAAAGGCAAATTTCAGTCCCACCACCTTCTGAATTATCACAGTGTCTGTATTGGTGGGGGTTCAAATTAACGAGTTTTACAGAGAAGATTGTTGAGCTGTCAAGACCAAAACACTGATAATAGTAATGCAAGGTTTTTTAATCTTGGGGAATAAATGAAATTTTCCTAGATAGTAGCTGATCTACAAGATATTTATATTTCATACTGGTAATAAATGTTCATTAAAACATATTTCATTGTTAATTATACAGACTAGCATTCAGAGCTCCAGTAAATTGTATCCCTATTATAATAAAAGTATTTAATTACAGAAGTTAGATGGTAAGGCTTATTTTTGTAAAGCAGGTTTATTAGGTGTGTCATATGGTTTAAAAAACACAGAAGCAGATCTCAGAATGCATGAAGATTGTTTAAACATGCCAGACTGGAAATTACTATACTATGTGATAACTGTCTCAGATTTCCAATTACCACTTTTTAAAAATTTTGCTTTATCTAGCATTAGTCTTAAAGAAAGATAAACTGCTGACTGGTATTGAATAAATGATAGACATCATCCCTTTTGTATCTGTTGTGTCAATATGTCATGTGTGGTTATCTGTGGTTATATCTTGGCCACACATTATTAGGTTGTGGTAAATCATTCCTTGCCCAGAAGGGGAATTGCCTCAGGACATGGTATTGTATTAATACATGGTCAGCGCCTCTTCCAAGACATAGTCTCTTGAGGTGCTAACAACTGTACAGCTGATAAAATTGAGGCTTACTGTATAGGTTATAATTTTGTGGTGGGGGAATATCAATTTTGAAATAGAGGAAAATGAGAATGAGTCCCCATGAAATTAAATAAGGGGTCCCAAACTAGTCAGCAAAATTAAGAAAGACAGATAGGGACAAAATGAGCAGAGGCAGGCAGCATTATGTACAGTACTCAAGAGATTCCATGAAACAATTCGTTGACCTTACCTCTCCTGCTTACAATCCAATGACTTTGATCAAGTTACTCCACTGCTGGGGTTCAATTTTCTTGTATGTAGAGTGGACAAGTCTTATCTGACTCACTGTCCTGTTGCCAACCAAAGAGACTCTATAGTGTCTGATGCCTCCATCCCTCTAAAAAAGCCTCAGTTCAGTTCAGTTCACTTGCTCAGTCATGTCCGACTCTTTGCAACCCGATGGACTGCAGCACGCCGTGCCTCCCTGTCCATCACCAACTCCCGGAGGTTACTCAGACTCATGTCCATTGAGTCGGTGATGCCATCTAACCATCTCATCCTCTGTCATCCCCTTCTCCTCTCACCTTCAATCTTTGCCAGCATCAGGGTCTTTTCAAATGAGTCAGCTCTTTGCATCAGGTAGCCAAAGTATTGGAATTTCAGCTTCAACAGCAGTCCCTCCAATGAACACCCAAGATTGATGTCCTTTAGGATGGACTGGTTAGATCTCCTTGCAGTCCAAGGGACTCTCAAGAGTCTCTCCAACACCACAGTTCAAAAGCATCAATTCTTCTGCACTCAGCTTTCTTTATAGTCCAACTCTCACATTCATGCATGACTATTGGGAAAACCATAGCCTTGACTAGATGGACTCTTGTTGGCAAAGTAATGTCTTACTCACTTTGTATTTCCAATGGGTGTAATTATGCCAGACACAGAGGCCCTGAGATAGACAAAAAGCTTACTTTATAACTCAAAGGGCTCTCTGAGCCTTGGAGAGGTGGAGTTACATGCTCCTACAAACTTACTGGCAGAACACGAATTGTCACTTCATGGTTGTGTATGAAGGACAAGCACAATGCTGGGTTATCCACTGGCTCCAGAAGTGCATGTTGGATATTTAATTCACTAGTTTTGTTTAGCCTGGTCTCATCCAGTCCTTAGTGCTCCATTCTTTGCCTCTGTTATATGGGGGTTCACAGAGTCTGTGTGTATGAGAGGGAATTAAATAGGTTTGTTGACATTCCTGGGGAGTATCATGTTAATATCTCCCTTTGTTTTTGGTTTTTTAAGGTCAAAGTTTTTCTCACTTGATTTCAGTTTGTTGAGAAATTCAATTGTTATTTCTTTCTCTCTGGAAATGATATAGGCAAAGTGACATAAAAATAAACAAGAAGAGTATTTTTTTTTACAATAAAGCTACATCACCTTTACCAAAATGCTGTCTTGAATTTCTATATAAAAAATTAAAATGTATTTTATCATAAACTTTGAGAGTTTGTGTGTGTATGTCTGTGTATGTTTTTCTTTTCTGGCTCCAGGGAGTTGATGTTCCCATTCTTAAGCCTTGGCTGTGAGTGGCTTGCTTCAGAAACAGCAGAAATAATTAGCAGGGATAAGTATTCAACAAGAGGATTAGGCATTCATATGAGTAAGAATAACATCTGCAGTGACATGATAAAAATGATACAGACCATTAAATCGTGTACATCAGGGCATAAACTGATCACCAGCTGAGGTCAGAAAGAAATCTCCCTTCCTCGTATAATATTGGAAAATTAGCAAATTTGGAAGTTTTGTGCCTTATTTTAGAACATTTATTATCATCCAGTTTCAAAAACAAACTCCAGATTCTTGATTGTCTTCTCAGCATTTCCAATGACCTTAAACACTCAGCGTTGACATCGAAATCCATACTGTCCTTACAACTGCAATCTCAACCCTCGCTCCACAGTTTTCCTGCTTCTGTCACTCCAGTGAGTGGCAGTATAGAGCTTTCTACTCTTGTGTTTGCTTACTTTATGGTCAATAACATTCATGGAGGATATGTACGGCCAAAGTTTGATGTGTAAGCCTCTGGTAAGAGTTGATGTAAGTTTCAAAACAGAACTCAAATTTGCCATTATCCTTTCCTTTATTCATAGAGCCTATAATATAGGTAGAAAATATTAATGTATTAATTATTTAATGAGCTTCCCAGGTAACTCAGTGGTAACGAATCTGTCTGCCTATGCAGGAGACACAGGTTAGACCCAAGTATCAGGAAGATCCCCTGGAAAAGGGAATGGCAACCCACTGCAGTACTCTTGCCTGGGAAATTCCATGGACGAGGAGCCTGGGAGGCTACTATCCATGCAGTTGGAAAAAGACTTGTGACATGATTTAGGGACTAAACAATAAGAATTACTTAATGATAACCTACTCTTTGTTCTAGGTGTTAAAAATATAGCATTGAATAAAACAAACACATTATTTGTCTCATAGAGAAGACAGATGAAATACAGTTAAAAATTCCCTAACAAAAACTGGTAGAAATGAAGAAATAGACTGATAGTAATGACTTTCAATAGTGGATAGAACAAGCAGACAGAAAGTAAAGACTGAATAATCCTGTAGCCATCTAGACCTGACAGACTTCTACAGAGCTCTGTTCAATGACAGTACAATACACTATACTCTTCCTAAGTGCAGGTGAAACTTCTACGAGATTGGGCTATGTGCTAAGCCACAAAGCAAACCTCAGCATCCTTTTAGGGATAGAAAGAAGTTTGCTCTTTGGCCACAAAGTAACAAAATTGGAAATAGTAACAGAAACAAATTTGGGAAGATCAAAAATATGTGGAAATTAAACAACACATTTCTAAAGGACTAGTAGTCAGGAAAAAATATATGAGAAAATATTTTAAAATGAATAAAAATGAAGACAAAATAACAAACTCATAGGATGCAACAAAAGCAGTGTCCCCAAGAAAATTTATAGCCATAAGTGCCAATACTGAAAAAAAAAAAAGACCTCAAGAATATAATCTATTTTTCCACCTTAAGACTTGAAAAACAAAGTACAAAGTTAGCCTAAATAAGATGGAAGGAAATAACAATTAGAATGGATATTAATAAAATATAGAATAGAAAAATAATAAACAAAATTATTTTAATAAAAGGTACCCAGACAATGGAATACCCACGTGGTGTGAAAGAATGAAGCTGAAACATTCATACCACATGCGAAAAATTAGCTCAAATGGATCAAAGTCCTACCTAAGCATAAGAACTAAACTATAAAACTCTCAGAAGATGACATAAATCCAAAATAGGCTATTCTGTCTGTACAGAGTAGGGGTTGCTCAGGGCTGGCAAGGGTGATTAGGGAAATAGAAGGGTAATAGCTAAAGGAAAGAAGGTCATGTCTTTTTTTTTTTTAAGATATAGCAAATGTTAGAAAGTTGATTGTGATAATTGTTCTACATACTGTGAATATACTAAAAGCTATTGAATTGCATACTTTAACTGGATTAATTGTATGGTAAGTGGATTATATTTTAATGAAGCTGCTTGGTTTTTAAAGCCAACACATAAAGAATATATCAGATAGGTTTGAATTTTAGGTAGAGAGGATGATGAGGACGGGCTGCCATTCTAGGTACAGAGTGTGGGGATGAGTTGCTCTTATGAGGATACATTGAGTGAGGCCTAATTTTTTTTTTTAAATATATGTTGGCATCACACTCTTAGACATTCAACATAGAAAGATCTCTTCTCATTCCTCTTGATAGTTGTTGTAATTGCTTCCTCTGAGGGATTCATAGAAGTGAGAGAAAAGGAGAAGAAATTACACTTCTAACAACTAAAGATTATCCATAATGTTCACTATAATAAAAGTATCATTCTGATTTACGCTGTCAACCCATCTTCTGCATTTCTTCCTTTCACTTTTTCTCCTTTTTCTGCTCCTTTTGCTTCTCTGTTCTGCCTTCATGTGCTCCTTCCTCACTGTCTACTTCTCTCCTGGGACTTATTACCTCTTTCTTCTCTTCTATTTCACTGTGGTTTATTTTTAACACCAAAGATAAGTAAAAATTAAAATGGAACCCATACTCAGGCACTATAAACTAAAAGTATTTTGTCAAGTTGTATGTTTTTTTCTCCTCCTCAAGGGGGAAAAAAAAAAAGATCATGTAATTTGGTGATTTGAATTTTCTTGATTGTGTCTTGTCTGCTTCTTCATTACATAAAACATGCTCACAGTTATTCATAGTTATAATACAGGAACTTCCAACCTCAATACTATTGAGGTTTTATGCCACATGATTTCATGTTGAACAGAGTTTTCCTGTGCATTGTAGGATGTTAAATGACATCTTTTCTTTGTACACTGGATGCCAGTACCGTGCTCTCCCTCAGCCTTAACAATCAAAGATATCTCCAGATATTGATAAATATCTCCTGATGGCAAACCAGTCCGTGTTGAGAACCATTGTAATTCAGACCTGCAAGAAAAGCTTTTCTCTTGATTGGTTCATATTTGTTCTTTATGTCCTTTCTCTCTCCTAAAAGGGCTTCCCTGGTGGCTCAGAGGTTAAAGCATCTGCCTGCAATGTGGGAGACCAGAGTTCAATCCCTGGGTTAGGAAGATCTCCTGGAGAAGGAAATGGCAACCCACTCCAGTATTCTTGCCTGGAGAATCCCATGGATGGAGGAGCCTGGTGGTCTCGAGTCCACGGGGTCACAAAGAGTCAGACATAACTGAGTGATTTCACTTTCACTTTCTCCTAAAAGTAGGTTTTTGAAAGATATATACTTGAAGACAAGAGATAGCTAGGAAGGTGGCCTACTTTTCCTTATTATAGGATCCAGTGGCCTTCTGAATAAGATGGAATTTTTCATTTTAACATGTTGACCATATTCTATATGTGATATTTATGTTCTATCATCTTTGGCTTTCTTCCTGAAAATCCAACAGGACACATATACATTTTCTTTCTTTGTTTCTCAGCGAAAAACACACATTTTTAAACACATTAAGTAGCTTCCTGTTTGGTTTAGAGATAGCTGGGATTCAATGTTTGAAAGAACTGACACATATCTGGGCAGAGTTTAGCAATAATTATTTGTGCTTAGATTTGTCTACTGTGACACACAATGACTTACCTAAAGATCAGTTATGAAATAAGTGCATAGTCTTTCCAGGAATTAATTCTTTTTCTGGTTATCAATGTTATCTGCTTTTCTACCTACTCTATTCCAATCATCAGGTCCATAAAAATTTATCATGTGCCTACTGGGCACTACACTGGACCGAAAAGTTTCAAAGAACGATGATAAGGGCCAGATTCAGAACAAGCACAAGACACTAGGAGCCTAGAGGGCATAAGGCCCACCTGCCCTAGTCTAAAGATTGGAAGAAACCTAGAGTATCAGCTGTCCACTCGTGTTTCATCACACTGTCTATGGATCAAGTCTTTAAGACAACTCTTTGCAATAGGGAAGAACAAATCTGACTCCATGTTAAATCTGTTGCTTTTACTTTAATTTTTGTGCTTTGTTGCCTGTGCTTAGTCAAGTTGGCTCTGCACTTTTTATAAAAGAAAGTTGCCTATAGCCTGAAATATACAGAGTGGCCTATTTTCAAGGCTCTGACCTTTAAGAGTCCATTCATACAGAGATAAAAAGTCACAGAACAGAAAATAACATTTGTTTTACTGGAGGTTTATAGGAACATCTTGACCTGACAAAGATTCCAACACCAAGACACCAAGACGTTTGCAGTAACTTACCATAATCCTCCCTCAAATTGCCTTTAAAGGTGCTTTGATGAAACCTTTCCAGGAGACTGGACTTTTGGGGGATGGGTCAGTCATCTCCTTGCACGATGCCCTGCAATAAACCTGCCTTTGCTCCAAATTCTGACATTTTGTTTTGTTTGGTCTTACTGTACATCAGGCTGAGAATCTTGCTCTTGGTAACAGCCTTGGCATCCTTTTTATTAAAGAAAACATTATCTCAAGGAAAGTATCATCTCTTAGGTATCTTATTTCATGTTTCTTACCACTTTAATTGTTAGAAAGTTCTTTCTTTCTTGTATGACAGTTTTCTCTGCAGGATTTTCAAAGTCAAAATCCCTTATATGAATAAAAGCTTTAAACAAATTGAAACACAATTTTTGTGGTTGTCCCACCTGAAACATATTTATAAGTTAAAATCTTTCCTGACTCCAACTGTTGGTCAAACAGCATGACTCAATACTCTGCATAGAGGCCATAATTCAAAGATCATGTTAAGTTTCTGAATGTAAGGTGTTTAAATTAGAACACAAGACCACAGTTCTCATCCGACAGCAAATGACTCTGTCTTTCTTAACACTGCAATGCAGCAAAGCATAGTTGCAGAGGGTGGAACCCACCTCCATAAAGTCAGCACAGCTACTTCTTTTCCACCAGGAGAATGTAAAACAGAGTTTAGTGCAAGACAATTCACAGGGTTTTCTGGAAGGTCCATAACTTTTCAGGGTGGTCAAATCATCCCTGAGTCTGGGGTGAAGTCTGGGCCCTGCCATCAGTAGGTCTGTCTGCAAGCCCGAGCTATCCCTGAGAACAACTGCTGAGCTAGGTAAGCAAAATCTGCCCTTTGGGGCTGGAGTAGGGAAAGATCAAATGAGTAATATTTAAAACATTTTCTCTTTTGAATTAAAATGCATGGTTTTAAGCCATATTTCAATTATCAGCTTGACATTACTCTTTAAGCAAATGACTAGAGTTAACAAGAGAGCTACTACATTTTGAATACATTGATTTTCTGCTTGGTGTAAACTCTAAATAGCCGATTAGAAAGCTGTGAATCAGACAGACTCAGTGTACCTAATATATCCTGCAATATATTGCAAACTGGAAACATCGGATCTTTGAAGGTGAAATGAATTAAAAGCACATGATTGTTACTACTTCAATATATAAATAGTAACAACACACTAGCTCTTATCTGGCAATTTAAAAAATAGTCCATATTTTGTTATGCACGTCAACCTAATGCATAAAACTAGTGAGCTTAAAGGTATAAAGAAACATAGATTTATTTTTCAAAAATGACTGTGAAATGAAATGAATACTTAATTGAATAGTTTCCAGTTACAGAATATGCTGATGTTGCCCTTCATTATTTTCATAAGCTGCAGGATATTCCTGCCACTGTGTCTCTCACTTATAGCTTGGTGTGACACTCTTGTCCATGTTTAGCCTGGGCCCCCATTTTATCGATCACAGGAATATCTCATCAGCTTAAATAGTATTCTTTGAATTAAGAATTAGTTGTCTTTCCTCAGCTCTACTTCCAGCACTGACAGTGTGACCTTGGGGAAATGACTTCACCTCTCAGTATCCTGAGTTTCTCTAACTATAAAATTATATTAATGAAATGATAGCACGTGTCATGTCATTGAGAAGGGTAAAAGGTGATTATAACAGCACAAGCTTGTCACTGCAATTATAACAGCAGGAAAGAAATCATGTAATTATTCTAAGGCCCCTTTCTTACCAATCACTAAAAACTATATTTCATGATACTTTGGTTCTGAAATTTAAACGTTATAACAGAACTGAGAAACTGGAAGGAGACTTTATCTATTTGATGTGATTATTTAGCATATAAATTGCATTTATTGATGCAAAGCATCTCCCAGTAATTTTTCCAAGCTGTTTTCCTCACACACATCCAGGTATCAGATGGTCTTTGAGCTAAGAAAACTCAAGCGTAGGGGATTGTTAGCCTAGCACAGTGAACAGCAGCATACAAAGACGGGAGCAAGTCTACAAGGAATATTTACACCTTCTCCTGCCTTAGAGGGAAGGACAGTGCAGACTCAAGTAGACTTTGCCGTTATCTTTACCTTTACTGGCTCTTCACCTACCCCTGGCATACCTCCACTGCCTGTTACACTAAATGACTTTATACCACCATCTCATTTCCAAGAGAGCCAGAGGGTTCTTTTCTCCCATTCAGTTTTCCCAGGCAAGCCCAGCAGTTCCTAATGAATTACCTCCTCTTCACACTGGAACATGACTCAGAACTCCAGTTCTAGGAAACTGAAATCATGTTGAAGTTTTAATAATTAATAAATAAATCAAAACAACTCTGTGGGAAATTATAGGTCATTGCAAAAAACAAACAAAAAAACCTCTTTTTGAAACAAATCAACAACTTTTAAACCAGATTTCAAAATCTGGAGGGAAAGAATGGAGTATTAGATACTTCCCATCCAGTTAAAATCATTCCCATGTGCTGTCATGAATTAAGTCTCATGGGTTGGGTCTGCTATCCTATTGAATCTTTGGAAATGTTAGATGGAAGCTCAGCTAAGTTCATTTGCCCAGGCTTCACTTCAGGAATAAGCCACACTTTGCTTAGTTGTGTTATGTCTTTTGTTTCAAAGGTAGTTAGAGAAAGTTAAGAGAAAATAGCAATGCCCAAATGAAGGAAAATATTTTCTTTGGGGCATCATATTATCAGGCTCTTCAGTCTGTATAATTCAAAGTTGAATTGACTCAAAGTCTACAAGTCTATAAAATTGAAAAGAACAGAGAGAGGACTGAGATGGACTTATTCATCAAGTTCCAGAACAAAGGGACCCCTTTGAAGATTGAAGAAGAAAGATTTAGGATAAATGGAGAGAACCATTTTTTTTAACACAGTGGGGGATAAACTTACAGAACTCATTATCCCAACTTTAGCTATTCATTAAAAATATAAATAGATTCAGACTGAGATTCATTTCTGAATAAAGATTGCAGATAGGTTCCTGAGGAAGGTTCTGGTTTAGTTTAACAGTTGGGAGTCTTTCCATTATTGTCATCCACATCTGATTTCAAATTCCAGCCCTGGAAAGATAACTTAATTTTCAAAACCCCAGTTTACCTTGTGTCATAGGAATAATAATAGTATATGCTTTTAAAAGTTTTACAGTGATTCCATGAGATGATGCACATTAACTTCATGGTTGTTGCTGTTTAATCATTAAGTCATGTCCAACTCTTTGGGATCCCTTGGACTGTAGCCTGCCAGGCTCCTCCCTTCATGGGATTTTCCAGGCAAGAATACTGGAGTAGGCTGCCATTTTCTTCTCCAGAGGACCTTCCCAACACAGGGATCAAACCTGTGTCTCTTGTATTGGCAGTGGATTCTTTAAGGCTGAGCCACCACGGAGATGATGATGAAGATGAAAGAGACAAAGATGAAAACAAAGAAGAAAATGAATAAGACAGATGAATATGAAAACTAAGTAGAACAAGAAGGATGATGAAATCTTTCCAGTTTGCAGTTTTCAATGGAATCTTAAATGGGATATTTTTGACATTTGCAAGGCAGTCTACTCAACAATTAATTGTGCTCTGCAAAAAGCAATGGCGCCTCATTCAAGAAACCCAGATTTAGAAGATAGATCTGTGTCTTCTTAGTTATGGGTTACTGAGATGTATTGAAATACATGGGCAAACAAATGTTTTTGTTTATACACAGACACATATGGAGACACGCAAACATACTTTAATTCCTGTTCCAATGAGTCTTAATTTAGTAAGAAATTAAATGTATAGATTGATAAGCTGATTTGACCAAGAAACAGCTGAACTGATTAATTTTGTTTATAAATACAGGCTATCTTTTAGTATATACTAAAATCTGAGCTATTTTCTTCTTTGGCTCATATCTTTACCCGTCTGTTGAAAAGCCAGAAAATGTTAAGTAGAGAGCAATGATTCCATACCAAACCTCAGAAAACACATCTCTGTATGCACTCAACTTATATCCACACTCCCATGCTCATTGCAGCACTATTTTCAGTAGCCATAATATGGAAACAATGTAAGTATATATCAAAATATAATGAAATATTCAGCTATGAGAAAGAAGGAAGTCCTGCCATTTACAACAATTTGGATGACACTTGAGGGCATTATACTAAGTGGAATGCAGACACGGAAAGAAAAGCACTGTATTATATCAGTTATATGTGGAATTTTTATAAAAGACAAAATCAAAGAGAGACTAAAGTGATGATTCTCAGGGACTAGGCATGGCAGAAATGTGGACATATTGGTTAAAAGTTACAAATTTCTAGTTATAAGAAATTATGAGGATCTAGTGGAAAACATGATGATTTTAGCTAATAATACTGTGTTATATACTTGAATATTACTACCATATCTTAAATGTTCTCACCACAGAAAAATAAATGGTAATTTTGTGATGAGATGAAAGTATTCGTTAATACTGCAGTGGTAATCACTTTGCAATATATAAATGTACCAAATCAAGACATTTTTCACCTTAAACTTACACAACATTATGCATTATTTACATCTTAATAAAGTTGGCAAAAAGGAATTTGAACCAACCATTTTCCTTCATCCTCTTCAGCCCTTCCTAAGAATGGTCTGAAATGAAATGTACTATCCTTGAAGGTTCATAGCCAACCTCTCCTTTTTCTTTTTAAATTTATAGTTTCTTATGGTTATTACCTCTATGCCAACTGGCTCCTTTTGTTCTGAAAATATATAACTTTTCTCTTTTACCCACTGTAAAATCAACTACACCTCCACAATTCTTTCTTAACATTCATTAAAAAGATTCACATGGAGGGGCCACCCCTAAACACACACATAGTCACACACACACACAGAAGCACACACACATCTTCTGTCATCCTCATGAGCACACATCTCTCACTTATATGCTGTTGCCTTCACAGTTCCAGCAGAGGTCCTGACCCTCAATCTGCATGGCTCTTATCTGCCCTACACAGGAGCAGGCAAAGAGGAGGCAATGGGAGCATATTTGTTGCAGTTCAAAGCAAGTTGTCCTTTTTTTTCCCTTTCTCTCTCTCTTTTTTTCTCCCCTTCCAAGATAAATAGAAGTAGAAAGGACAAGCAGTTTTGATTAGCATTTAAAATGTTGTCAATTTTTAATGAAAGCGTAACCTCCAACCATCAACTCACACAAACTAGAGACAAGGTTGCAAAACGAATGCTAATACATTTGGCACACTTTCTCACACTTGTCCTTCCATGAACTTTTCTTGTTGCTAATTTGTTATGTCAGCCCATATTAGAAGGTTTCAAAAGTCCAAACTGGCAAGTGTGGTGACCCAAAGAGAACCAGTCTTTGGAAGATCTTTAAATCGAAGCGTAAGAGTCAGGCAGTTTATTAGCTGTGTACCTGTAGTCCTATAGATGTGACTATATTCACTTCGAGGAGTTGCCAAGCTTCAGGAGTAATCTTTAGAGTCTTTCAAAATTCGTTTCTGAATGTGACATTTTTATTCAGGAAATAAATGCTTGCCAGTCAGTCACCAACATTCACTGCATGCAAATGATATATTTGTTCTACCCTCTACTGATAAAACCCAAAATAACAAAAGGAATGCAGGACGCAATGATTTCACTCAAGGAACTTACATTTTTAATAGCAAAACACAAAAATAAATATGAAAAGAACATAAAAACACTGAGATAAATATGTAAATAAGTGTGAAACATTCAAGAGCAAGGGTGTTAATAGATGGCCCATATACAACTGAACACCCACACCAGTACCCTTGCCTAGAGAATCACGAGGACAGAGGAGCTTGGCGGGCTGCAGTCCGCTGGGTCACAGAGCTGGACGGCGGAAGTGATGAAACAGCAGCAGCAGCATTCACCTGAACAGACGGGAGTGTCTCTCAGACCACAGCTGCCTCCTGAGCCGGGGCCCACAGCCTGTTCTTCCTACCATCCATCTACTTGGAGGAAGCCTGGTGTTAAAGGCACAACAGCAGGTTATCTCTAGAAGCAGATATAGAGGGAAATGGAGGGAAAGCACTGAGCCATAGTCCACAAAAACCATGAGACATTTGACCTCTGCTTGAATCTTAATTGCAAAGGCAAGAAAGCAGCCAAGCCAGTTTCCACTTTTGGTGGATTAAAAAGAAATATTTGTTGTTTAGGTCAATCCAGGTTTACTACTGTCCCTTTCTTGCTTCTCTCTCTCTCTTTAATTCACTGACATTATCTACAAATGTAAGTGCTCCTGTAGGGCCCACTTGCAGCAGACAGTATGTGATTTCTATGAAAGTAGGCTGAGTTACTCAGAGAGGTCTTCAAACACAAGGTACTACTTATTTCAGTATTTTCCTCAGGAAATTCACATTTCTCAGTTTTCATTGGGAATGGGGCTTGAGCAATATTAGTTTTCTCAGGTGCCTGACATAATGCTTTCTCTAGTTATTCTAAGAGTATCTAGAATATTAGTTTATCAAAAGTTGTCTGTGGTTATTTGCTTCATGTTTATGAATTTTAACAAGAATTTATGGTTCTTTCTGGGCAAATATACATATATTCACTCCTCTAAGCTCTATTCTTTTCCAAATTTTCCATCATCTTTTGGGCACTATTTTATACTCTGGAGAAAATTCTCTCATTGTTGTAAAGGAAGAGTTTTCTATTAGGACTAATGCTAAAAGGAAAACATCTTGTCAAAAATAGAACTTAATGAGCTCTGCATTTTATTCTAAATTGAAATATGCAAATCAGTAGAAAGAAAATCAAAGATGAAAGCTCTTAACATTATAATGTGCCCCTAGCACACTTTAAAAATAATAGTCTCTTTAAAGTATACAGTCATGAAGGTAATATAGGTAAGCTTACAATAAAAACAAGCACATTTATATTTCCATTCCCTGGCTTCTGTATTTAATTCTAGAGTGTTAATGTTGTATTAAGTGTCTGAGTTAATTTAGCCAGAAACACACACACACGTACACACATCTTTATTAAAACAGGAATTGCATAAGAAGATATGATGGAAGAATTAAAACTAAAGGTCATGAAATTTGATCATCTCCATATTTAAGGTTACTCTAAGTGCTCTGCAAATAACAAGGTGCTTTAATGCCATGCCTGCACTTTAGTCTCATTTAATATGAAACCCATGAAAGATTGTTCCTGAAGTCATTATCTTCAACTGTTGAGAGCATAGATCATGACTAAGTGACTGAAGTGCGTGGGAACTCTCAATGGGATCCTGTTCAGGATCTGATATATGTCTCTTGGTATCCATCAAACTCAAATGATGTGCAAAAGAAAAGAAAGACAGAACTTTATTTTTTTTTTTTTTGAAGTTTCTGTCCTGCTGCTAAAATGCAGAATGAAGGTAAGTTGAGAAGCTGATGCCCAAGAAAGTTAGTTTTAAAATGCCATGTGAAAGAATATTTAAATATTCCTGTATGAAAACTGTATCTGGCTTGTTTAAAAAGTTACACATTGCACACTTTTGAAATAGCAAAGGTGTTTTGAATCATGCTTTATATGTTTCCCTTCTCTATGAAACGTTGGTTAACCTACATGACAAGTATGTTCTGAATACTTAATATTCATATAAATGGACATAAGAGAGGTTGTTATAAAATAATTTTGCCTTAAGAGAGAAGTACCTGGCTTGAGTGATTAAACATGCTATTAATAGACGAGGAAGCATTTGAGGTGGACTCCATAAAAGGGGCCATGAGAGGGAATTTCAAGGTGAAAGAATGATGTCAGTAAATCCACAAAAGAGGAGAATAGGAGACTTCATTCTATTATGAAGAGATCATCACTAGTAGAACCTCACTTACATCTGAAAACAGTTGGATCCTCTTCAGCCAGATGAAGACTTTAACAACTTGGACTCATCATTAAAAAGTCCACTGTATGCTATGAGGAAGAGAATGACACCAATCAAAATATTTTGGAAGGACAACTTTCAGAAGCAAGATGCATTGATAAACTGGAATGAGAAGAGACTGGGGCAGGAATATTTATTAAAAGATTATTAAAATAATGTAAGGCTTAGTACAAGGGAGCTTTCAAGTGGGGTAGACATTGGAAAGACAAGACAAAAAACACAAGATTACATCAAAAGAATCCTAGACTAATAGTGAGGGAAGTTATACAAGGAGAAAAGTTTCAGTTGATATTATTTTAGGTTCAAATATAGTTAATAATGACTGTGCTAGATACTTATTCATCTCTGTGGACAAAGGAAGGGTCTTTGAGTTACATTCTAAGCATTCTCTGTTTTAAGCACACCCTCTGGATGGAAGTATTCAACAGCTACTTAGAAAGTCAAATTTGGATGTTAAAGCAGTCCAATACAGATTTAGAATAGCTCCTTGAATAAAGAAGGCATTCAGAGCAAATGTTATCACAAAAAAGAAGAAAGCAGAAAAAGCAGGGTGTAGTGGGCTGAACAACACCCCGATTTTACCTGTGTTCTAGTCCTTAAAAAGTGAAGTCGCTCAGTTGTGTCCAACTCTTAGCGACCCCATGGACTTCAGCCTACCAGGCTCTTCTGTCCATGGGATTTTCCAGGCAAGAGTACTGGAGTGGGGTGCCATCTCACCAATGTTACCTACTATGCAAAGAGCCTTTGCAGATTTGATTAAGCTAATGCTCTTGCACATGTGAGGTTATCCTGATGTGCCGTAGGTGGCACTGGTAATAAGTAATCTGCCGGCCAGTGCAGGAGACAAAAGAGACCTGGGTTTGACCCCTGGGTCAGGAAGACACCCTAGAGGAGGGCATAGCAACCACTCCTATATTCTTGCCTGGGGAATCCCCATGGACAAAGGCGCCTGGAGGGCTACAGCCTATGGACTGCAGGGTTGCACAGAGTTGGATACGACTGAACTGACTTAGCACGCTGTAAATGTAATCACAACTGTTCTCAAACAGAGGCAGAAGATGTAACTACAGAGCAGAAAGTTATGTAACAATGAAAGCCAAGATCAGAAAGATGCAGCCACAAGCCAGAGAATACCCACAGCCCCTGGAGCATGGAAGAATCAAAGAACAAAATACCTCCGAGAACCTCTGGAAAGAACCAGCCCTGCTGACACCTTGAATTTAGCCCTGTGATAACTAATTGTCAACTTCTGGCCTCCAAAACTACAAGAAAATAAATTCCTGTTGTTTTGAACCACTAAGTTTGTGGTAAGTTTTTAGAGCGGCAATAGGAACCTAGTACAGCACATATATAATATGAGGGAAGCACATATAGAATATGGTAGAGGAGAAGAAAGATGAGATTGAGAAGGAGTAAGAGGAATCTGTAGTGTTCAATGAGTCACAGAAATTAAGGGAGAGGTTTCAAAAGAATATCCAGGATTGAAAAGCAGACAGAAAATCTATGCATCTCAGATCACAATTTCGAGGTGCAGAAGGGAGCAGAGGGTACGGGTAAAGGGGATCACCTGTAAGGACTTTTAAATTGATTTGGTTTCCTTGCTCATATCCAAAAAGAAGTTTGAGTTTTCAATATATAGGCCCAAGGTCAACTCTCTTCATTCCCTGATGTTCAAAGGAAAACATTTTTCTATGTATCTTGCTGGGCTTTAAGCTTTTCATATGCATATTTCAAGGCAGCATATAATACAGTGGTGCTCTCACTGGAAGATTTCCATACCAGCTGGAGGAAGCTGGTGAGATAGCGGGCTGAATTACTCAGGTAAACTGTTGGTTTCTCGGTGTCATTGTTTGAAGTTTCAAGAAGTTAGAATACAATTTTATACCTAACTGATTAATTTCTTTCCAAGCCTCTGTATTTTATAAAATGATGGTTTTGATATGTGTGTGTGTGTGTGCATGCACGTTGTTCAGTGATGATATGACAATAAATGAATTTACATAAAGTCAGCTTCATAGATCTGTATGTAAAGTTGTCCAGGCTCCCTACCTAATCTGACCTTGGGACCGAAGAATGTTTACATCAGTGATGAGTCTATCAGTTCCTGATGAATCACAATGCTTGCTATGTTTAATCATTGCTGATAGTAACAGCTGACAGCAAAACCTGAATTATATTTAATAGAAAAGAAAAAACATTTTTTTACAAATGACTGTTTTTGCATATGGATGGAGTGAACTGAAGGTTATTCTGTGTATTTTTATAAAGTATATGAAATCACAGAGGCTGCATTTATTTCCTTTTGAAAATAAACCCTGAAAATGCTTCCTGATAAGCCCTTTAATTTAAAATACCAGAATGTAATATCCTTTGACTTTATAGTATGAGAACTGCTTGTCCTAGCATCCTGAGGAGTGAGATTCTCCCTCATAGGTCAAAAAATTATTTTGATTGAGTAGAAGGTAAGGGAAAGAAAGTATTGATGTTTTTAATACTCTTAACCATTGAGGATGGGAAAGAACAATCAAATTTTGTTAAATATCATGTACTTCCTTCACTATACCATCCACTGGCCAAAGGGGCATGTACTGAGCTCCGCTGGACAATTGTTTGGATTTTTTTTTTAACAGGAGAAACCTTCCATTTCTATGTATATAACTGGGAAATGATTTTCTTTGCCAAAACAGAGCAGAGCAAAGCAACACTTCATCACCAGTCTGAACACACAGCATTTTTCCTCTCCATAAACGTCTTTAAGGTGCTATAGATTCCTCTGCAAACCAATCTGATGGGTTGCAGCTGAGGATGCTTTCAGAAGGCATGTGACTGTAGATGCAGTAGCTTTTATGTAACCATGGCAACAACAAGCTTCTTCTCTAGTGTCTTAATTTGGGAGAGGGTAGGGAAAATAGCATGGGACCTGATAGGAACTCCTGTTTCAAGCTGGGAAGGGAAGGGGTAGCTATGGCTATGATATGTAATCTGTCCTTTTCATATCACATGTTACAAGGGTGGACCTTGGACAGCTTTTACGCTTTTTCCTCCTTGTCTGTCGTCCATTGCCCCCCATTCTTCTACACTGGTTTAAGCTTGCTGCAACTTGGAATGACACTCACAGGCACACAAGCTAAGATTCTGGGTAGAGCTGTTAGTCCTAGCCCTTCCTCCTTCACACTCCTCATGTTTGTAATGCCCCTCTCTCCAAGCAAACATGACCCAAATCTCCTTGTGACAATCACACTTAGGTCCTGCTTCCATGGTAACCCTGTTGTTCAGTGGTTAAGTCCTGTCCGACTCTTAGCGATCCCATGAACTGCAGCACTCCAGGGTTCCCTGCCCTTCACTATCTCCCTGCTGTTTGTTGTTCAGTCACTCAGTCAGGTCTGACTCTCTGCGACCCTGTCCTTCACTTTCTCCCAGAGTTTGCTAAACTCATGTCCATTGAGTCAGTGATGCCATCCAACCATCTCATGCTTTGTTGCCTCCTTCTCCTCTTGGCCTCCATCTTTCTTAGCAACGGGATCTTTTCTAATGAATCAGCTGGCCAAAGTACTGGAGCTTCAACTTCAGCATCAGTTCTTCCAGTGAATATTCAGGGTTGATTTCCTTTAGGATTGACTGGAAACCCTGAGCACTTGTAAATCACCTCAGTCATTAACCTCTCACTCAATTGTTTCCTCAGCTTTAGGGCTTGTTTTAGCTGGTCCATACTGTCCTAGCATCATTCCAGTTTCTCAGATTACCCCTCTTGACTAGGAATTGAGCAGGACCCTCTCCTGCACTGGCAGATTTTCCATCTTTCCCCACTGAGAGGCGTCTGGTAAGGCAAAAATGTAGCTAGAGGATGACAATCTTATTTCCCAAATCCTGGCTGTTGCATGGCCTTGCTGTGTGTGGCAGGCTTGGGAGCAAGGTTTGAGAGTTTCCTGGGTCCTGGAGGTGCAGCTGTCCTTTCCTGGAAGCCAGCTCTGGCCAGTCCCCTGGGAAGTGGGCTTTCTGGGGATCTCAGCTCCCTCTTATTTCTTCACATCATCATGGCTGTGCCACCACGCATGCCTCTCTCCTAAGAGAACACAGGAACTAAAATAAAGCTCAAAGTGGCTTTTGATCAGTTTTGTGTTTCAACGTCATTAACTGCCATTGTTTGTGCTGAAATGGGAGGCTGTGGTCAGTCTGTAGTCTGTCCATCCACACTGGACTTCCTTCAGCTCCATGGTAGATCTCCTGTGGGTTATGTGGCTCTGGAAGTGAAGAAGGAAGAGGACTGTCTTGGGTCAGGGACAAGGAGATCCTAGGAGGAAGGAAGAGGCCACACCCTTCTATCTGTATCACAATGACCTTTTAAGGGAGCTTCACTTGGAACAGAGAAGCAAGAGGATAGAAATACTGTGAATGTTGGTTGCTGCTGCTGCTGCTGCTAAGTCGCTTCAGTCTTGTCTGACTCTATGCGCCCCATAGACGGCAGCCCACCAGGCTCCGCCGTCCCTGGGATTCTCCAGGCAAGAGTACTGGAGCGGGATGCCATTGCCTTCTCAAATGGGGCTAAAATTGGTGCTGGGTCTGACAGTGGATGGAGAGGACAGAGGCTTCACTAGACTATGATTTCCACCCCAGCAAAGTAGTTTTCCCTTTAAGGGCTGAGATAAGTGGCTTCTGGGGGTGTTCAGCCCTAAATGCTATTAACCCATATGTAGTCAACTGGGATATTTCTGCATCATACCAATGTTCTCTTGGTAACCATTTTATCTAAAATGGAACATTTCCAAAAGCTGATTATAAGCATGTGAAAGAAATCTTAGCTGCTATTTTTTCAAACTTCAATCAATTCACAGGGATGATTATATTCAACTATTGAGGGAAGGGTTGACGTAATCTACCCAAAATTGTTCCTGAGTCATCGCTGAAAATGTTTATATCCATGGACTGACTCTCGTCTTGCGGTTTCTTTTCCTTTTAATTAGCAATCTTCCCCTCTTGTGAGTGTATGTATGTGTGTATGTGTTTCCTTTTCCATCCATTTAAAGTTTCTATCCTAGAAAAGACTCCTACAAACAGTAACTGCTGTTTCTGTTGAATGGTGAAATCAACAGCACAGCAAGTGTGGTTCTTATAATGAGGTGAGACCTGTTGCCTCTTCAGTCTCATAAGAAATATTTGAACACATAGATACTTTTAAATGTTAGGAAAGATTGAGTGAAAAAGCATATTGACTCCAACTGTTACACATTAGGAAGATTCATTTGATTCTGTGTCAATCTATTATTTTTAGGATCATGTTAATATCCATTTTCCCTTCTATTGCTTACTTGTCCCTGCTCCTTTATTTAGACTGTTTGCCATGCAAATATTATTTGAGCCTTATTCAGCCTTATGTGGTGATTTTAAAATGTTTTAATGTTCCATTTGACATTCCCACTGGTCCCATTTCTTGTGCTGAAAATGTATTAATTCCCATATCAATATATATGTATAACATTCTTGCCAGTCAGGGGTATAAAAAGATATTTCTTGTGCATATATTAGAGAAGTCATTATAAGTAGAAGACAGAAGGTGAGAGGGAAAGGAGGGAGATAAAAAGAGCAAAGAAGAAAATGACAATATAAAGCAAAAGTAATGGAAGTAAGAGAGAACTCCAAAATACAGAAAGTACCAGAAAGATGGAAGACATACTCAAGTAAAAGATGGAAAAATGGTGAAGCACACTCTGACAGGGAAAATGCACAGCAAAATCAAATAATAATGAAACAAATTATTAGAAAACAGAGAGAAAGAATCAGATTAGAGACTGAGGCAAATCACAAAGGAAAACAGAAAAGGAAGTAAGCCTTTGGTACTGGGTCATTTCAATTTAACTGAAATGCTCTGATTTCCCTTACTATCAGGCACATTTTTTCTAACTTTATCAAAAATGTTATCCCCCAAGTATTATTCTTATTAATGTTCTCTTCATTTCTGCAGGAGGCATAAAAATAACTGATGAGTGTGGGAACATAAGCCGTGTGGTTAGTGAGGCAGGGGTGATAATTAGAACATGCTGTACTACGCAGTAAACAAAGCTATTATGAACGGGAGAGTTCTTTATAGAGTGTTTAGAAAGAGGATGGAAATAATATACTTTCCCTTGACTGGCTTAAAAAGCTCAGCTGGTTTCTACCCTGAGGAAAAAAAAAAAAGGCGGATGGAGTTAATTGGCCAGTGGATTTGGAATCTAGTTAAATGTAGTCACAAATTCCATATTAATTTCTAACTTACATGATCCCTTTCCTATTGAAAACTTCATTTTTTGAGCTAAGTCTCAAAAATTTCATGAAGCTAAATTAATGAAAACTCTGTGATTTTTGAACTCATGTTTTAAGAGTTCTTTTTTTTAAAATAACCTGTTAATAGTTCTGATTTACAGTTCTCAAAATGTGAAATACTATTTGTAACCTCTGATTTATTTTGTACTTCACTTGCCACACTCCCATTTATCAATGCAATTAATTCTCTGATTTGGAACTATTCTCCATTGTGCAAGCATGCTCAATGGCTCAGTCATGTCTGCATCTTTGCGACCCCATGGACTGTAGTAGCCTGCCAAGCTCCTCTGTCCATGGGATTTTTTAGGCAAGAACACTGGACTGAGTTGCCGTTTCATCCTCTAGGGGAACTTTCTGACCCAGGGATCTCACCGGGGTCTCCAGCATCTCCTGCATTGACAAGTGGATTCTTTACCACTGCAGCCCTGGAAAATCTATTCTCCACTAAATCAATCCAATATGATTATATCAAAATATTTGGAAGAAACATTTTCAAAGCTATATCAGATTTATTAAATATTTTATAATGCATTTTCTCTCTCCTTCCCCATCCCCAAGGAAAGCTTAGTTATATTAAGAAACTCATGTTATATTTTGCCTTCTCATCTAAGTCGATTGATTATTATCACCCATAATTTTCATAATACAAATTCTTTTCAGCTACTATAAAACATTATATTTATTGTCCTTCCTAAAAAAAAAGAAGAATTCTTTATTAAACTAAAATACTCCAATATTTCAATATTGTACATAGTGCTTTTCATGGTAAATATTGCTTAATCACATTTTGGGGTTAGTCACAATGGTCTGGGGATAAAGTGATGCATGTATGTGCTTTCTATGGCCACACACTCTGGAAAAAAACTGAAAAAATTGTGATTACTGATATGAGAAACTGTTAAACCAAGTAGGGAAATCCTGGATAACACAGGAAAATAGAGAAAGTTATGGATGGCCTCATAAGATAGGGTATCCTTTACCTGTATGTGAAAACAGGGTCCAGAACTCAAAACAACTTTTTAGGTAAAGACATTGATATATTGCCTAGTGCTGATACTTGTAAGGAGTAGAGAAATTCTGTCTGGCTTTATTTGTGCTCATGTGCCCCATACTGGCCCTCATTCTAGGAACAGGAAGAAATAGTTGTCCTTATCTTGATGGATTTGGTGATCTATCAGGAGTGGTGGAGATGGGCTCATAAGCAACCAAGTCCGCTAAAATTGCTGCGGCTATAGTCCAAGGGCATACAGAGGAACACAGGTCCAGAGCATGGGCAACAGGCCACAAAGGACAAATGGCCTGGTGAGTATTCACTGGCAATAGTTTCTGAGCTTGTTTCCCTGCTTGCCCTTACAATCTATTCTCCAGAGTGATCCTTTTGGAAACTTAAGGCTAATAATACCATCTATCACCTCCAGATTCTGCAGAAGCTTCCATTTCATTTTAAACACAATCCGCAGGCCTTGCCTGGTATCCACACACCTGTGATTTGGCTTCTGACAACTTCCAGCCTCATGTCCATCTCCTCCCTTCTCCACTCAGGGCCTTCTCTCCTCTTATATCTCCCCCAGCTCATGCACACCCTTGGACCATGCTCCTCATTCCTACTGTTATATCTACTCTCCTCTCACTTCCTATAGGGGTCTGTTCATACATCTGCTCAGAGAGGACTTCCCTAAACAGACTACTGAAGACAGACTCCCTCTTTCTCTTCTTTCTCTATCACTAAAATTGCTTTATTATTTTCCATATAATTTATTACCTTGGGTTACACAACTTATTAATTTACTTGCTTACTGCATGTTTGTTTTCACCAAAGTATGTAAACTCAGTGAGAGCAGGGATTTTATGAGTCTTTTTCCCTGAAACATCCTCTGTCTACAATGTTGGTGTTATTGTTTAGTCATCAAGTTGTGTCCAACTCTTTTGTGACCCCATGGACTATAGCCTGCCAGGCTCCTCTCCATGGGATTTCCCAGGCAAGAATACTGGAGTTGAGTTGTCATTTCCTTCTCTAGAGGATCTTCCCAACCCAGGAATTGAACTTGCATCTTCTGCATTACAGGCAGATTCTTTACTGCAGAACCACCAGAAAAGCCCTCTGTCTAGAATACATTGTCAAAAAAAAAAAAAGAAAGAAGAAGAAGAAAGAAAGACTTTCAATAAATATATGCTTTAAATAAATAAGTAAAGAAAAACGGGAAATGGTCCTAAGGGAAAGTGTAGTCATTGTCTAAAATAAGCAGAAACTAGAATTTTCACTCAATCTGAATCACCTTTCAAAACCTGAAGCTTTCCTCCATTAGTCTTTCTGGTCTCATAAGGTAGGACTTTCAAAGATATTCAAGCAAACCCTAAGTTCTTATATGTTAAATAGAATTCTTCCTGTAGAAAATTCCATTTCTTAGACATAAGATTGGTTTAAATGAGCTCAAAATTCTTCCAACACTAATAATTCATGATTCTATAGACAAAAATACTTAATCACAGGAGACCTATGTTTGAATACAAAGTATTTAAAACTGTTTCTAAAAGTAATAATGTCTTGGGTCTGAATCTTTGTGATAAATAAAAGTGGATTCAAATATATTTGTGAAATTTGAAATAAATAAATTGAAATAAGCTTCTTGACAGAATGAACTTAACTATGTGAATGGGTATCACTAATCTTCAAAGCAGGAATATCCTTTGCAGTATTAACCAGATTAATTTGAATGTGAATATATTTGGTTAAAGAGCAACTTATATACTTTAGGAAATAATTTTTTCTTTTTCTTTTTTTTTAATAAAACAGTCAGTTAGCAGGACTTGGCAAATGTGTGAAGTGCTTAGAATTTGCTTCCTCTGTCCTACCTTTCTTTTCTGAGTCCCTTTCCCCCTTTTAGTACCCTTTTGCCTACACTAACTCAGATCTGCAAACTTCTCTGAACTTCACACATCATGGAAAACAATCTGACAAGCATTTTTCAAAGTTTTCACTAAACATAATCTAAAATAAATTGTGGAACTTATTCTATGTGATGATGGTCATATTTTTAAATGATTTAAATAGTAATAAAAATAACTACAATTTTTAAAATAAAATTCTAAGTGACTTCATCTTTAACCTTAGAGATAAACAGTGCAGATATGATTATCTTTATAGGAGAGAAAATTAAGGCTCAGAAAGAGAAGGTGGCTCCTTCTTTTCCCTGAATTACTAACAATGGAACCAGGACCTGACGTGAATATGTTCACCTTAATATTCATCAAGCATTGTGCATCAGTGTAAGTGGTGGTGCCTGCTGATAGAGGAGGTGTGGACTGCCTCAGGGTACTTGAAATAAGAGCTCAACAGAATATATCTTTTAATAAAGTACTACTGAATCTGTCCCCCAGCCCCAGCCCCCAAGACTAACTGTGTAGAAGAGTGAGAAGGTTGGTTTCACTTACAGAGAGAAAGGTAGTGCCAGTTAGTGGGGAGAGGTCCCATTTTCCCCTTGTTTTTCTTTCCCTGCACTGAGTCTGTTTGCTATGTTTCTTCTCCATTGCCATCAACAACATATGAAACAGAAGAATTGTGTCTTTAATAGGGAAGGCACAATGGAATTTGAATTTGGGAGGCTTGCCAAACATCTCCTCTTTCTGAGCCTCCACTTAGATTTTTTTTTTTTTTTTTGCTACCAGCCATAGAGAAGGTCAGGAGAAAAAGGCATGATGATAAACTCACTTGTAAAATTGTTCTAACAAAGCATCTGTGAGCTACTGCTTGATCAAAATGACAGACATCAATCAGAATAATAACTTCAAATATGAGATTTTCAATTAGTGAGTGAACATAAATAAACGTGTCTGGAAAATCAGCATAAGGGATTTTAGACAGAGACAGCCCATACATAACAAGAGAGGGGCAGGAAGCAGGGAAAAGGTATACGGTTTGGCAAATGCAAAAGAGATCCCAAAACTCAGGGTCAGAAAAGACCTAGAGAAATCAGCTTTCAGATAAACGAAGGCCTACGCATAGTTATCCTTGAGCGATGCTTTTGAGCGCATATATTCCTTATTAGAGATGCACAAAGAAGACTAGCTTCCATTTTGTAAAGGATGGAATAAAAAAGCTTTCTCTGCTGCTTAATATCACTTCCCAGATCCCCATAACCAAATCACCTGATAGACAAAATATCGAAATATCAAAGGTCTAGCACTCTCAAGGGGATATCCTTTAGGGGTGGAAAGGAGAAAATGGACTGTTACAAAGGCCTGAGAATTTTCTGAAGTGTTGCATTTGGCTTTTCAGCTAACTAATAATCCAGAGTTAGTCCATGGTCTCTGACAACAGAGTAAAAAAGTGATTAACACAACTAGAACAGGCTTACTTTTCAAGCATAAACAAGGAAGAAGAAAGGAGGAGATGCTTGGCTGGCTGTATGCCTCACAGACCAGTGTAATTATAATAACAACAAAATAAAACCTTGGAAACTCTATGTATATTCTACCTTTCATTATAAAGCCACTAAGGTCTTTTCAAACAATAACTCATTAGTCTTTACAATACCCTTGTGAAAGAGTTGAGGATGTATATGTTACTAGTATTTTGCATTTCTATTGTATTTTCCCTCTAAGGAGATAGAAGTGAGGTGGCTTGAGGTTGTAAACTAGAAACCACTTCAAATTGATAGATGGCTTTGAATTCAGGCTTTGTCATGGCTTCAGATGTGCTCTTTCACCATGAAAAATATTGTATTTGTGGAGGGAAAGAAAGAGAGGTAATGAGTAGGCATCTGCTTTGATGGTCCCTTGATGGCTCTTTTTTTTTCCCTCATATCTCTGTACCCAGTTGTTCTGAGTTCAGGCAATGAACACTTGGCCACATTGAGGGGATTCTCAGCCCAGTTTCCCCATCTTAAAGAAACAAAAGTTTGACTTTCAGATACTCCTCTATCATAACTAGTTCAGGGCCTCTTAGTATTTCTCTAGTTTCTGATGAAGTGAAAGTGTTAGTTGCTCAGTCCTGTCTAATTCTTTGCGACCCCATAACTGTAGCCTCCCAGGCTCCCCTGTCCATAGAATCCTCTAGGCAAGAATACTGGAGCTGGTAGCCATTCTTTCTCCAAGTGGTCTTCCCAACCCAGGAGTCAACCCCCCATCTCCCTCATTAAAGGCAGCTTCTTTAACATCTGAGCCACTAGGGAAGCTCTAACATGATTCTAGAATCTCCTGCATTGCTCTCCTCACTCAGGAGCCCAAATCCATGACTGATATTCTTAAGGTGGCAAAGTCAGGTAAGGACCTGAAAGACTTTAATTATAACCACATTAAGCCTTCGTTTTCAATCTAATGAAGATGCCCTTTTCTTAAACAAGAGACTGAATTAAAGAGTCTTTTCCAACATACAGCTTTCCTAAATATTTCTTGTGGTCTCAGCTCCTTAACAAAAGATAGATTGAAAACTATTCTGAATGGTGTAAGTAGAACCTCAGATGGGTTGGAGGTCTGTGTCTAAGAAACAGTAAGAACTCTTTATGATTTAAAAATGCAATGTAACATATATAAAATAGTGGGCACAAAGCAGAGCTGTATTATCATATGTAATCAATGATATAAATATAATCAACAATAATTGATGATCTAAGGTAATATAGACTATTAGAGAAAAGAGTTCTTAAAATGTGCTACCGAATTCTTGCATATCATGGGAGTCTCTTTGTGTTGCTCTTTCTGACTTGAGAAGAAGGGTCATTCTTCTATAATCTACAGATTTATGATTTCTTTTTTATTATGTATCATGAAAATTTTAAAACATGAAGAACTGTTCTATTATCCAGATTTATCAAAAGTGAAATTGTTTTGAGGACTATAATGTTGCAAATTCAGTTGAAATGACCTTTACTGTTCCCTAAGCCATTTTGCTCTTTCTCTCCCTCAGGGTAATCAGCATTCTTTAATTTGATGAGCATCTTCCTACTTATTCTGTCAGATTCAAACAGAATGTACTCCACTGGAATAGGGAACGGCAAACCACTTCAGCATTCTTGCCTTGAAAACCCCATGAACAGTATGAAAAGGCAAAATGATAGGATACTGAAAGAGGAACTCCCCAGGTCAGTAGGTGCCCAACATGCTACTGGAGATCAGTAGAGAAATAACTCCAGAAAGAATGAAGCGATGGAGCCAAAGCAAAAACAATACCCAGCTGTGAATGTGACTGGTAATAGAAACAAGTTCTGGTGCTGTAAAAAGCCATATTGCATACGAACCTGGAATGTCAGGTCCATGAAGCAAGGCAAATTGGAAGTGGTCAAACAAGAGATGGCAAAGGTGAATGTTGAAATTATAGGAATTAATGACTAAAATGGACTGGAATGGGTGAATTTAACTCAGATGACCATTATATCTACTACTGTGGGCAGGAATCCCTCAGAAGAAATGAACTAGCCATCATGGTCAACAAAAGAATCCAAAATGCAGTACTTGGATGCAATCTCAAAAACCACAGAATGATCTCTGTTCGTTTCCAAGGCAAACGAGTCAAAATCACAATAATCCAAGTCAATGCCCCAACCAGTATCACTGAAGAAGCTGAAGTTGAATGGTTTTATGAAGACCTACAAGACCTTTTAGAACTAACACACAAAAAAGATGTCTTTTTCATTATAGGGGACTGGAAAGCAAAAGTAGGAAGTCAAGAAACACCTGGAGTAACAGGCAAATTTGGCCTTGGAATGCGGGATGAAGCAGGGCAAAGACTAATAGAGTTTTGCCACGAAAATGCACTGGTCATAGCAAACACCCTCTTCCAACAACACAAGAGAAGACTCGACACATGGACATCACCAGATGGTCAACACTGAAATCAGATTGATTATATTCTTTGCAGCCAAAGATGGAGAAGCTCTATACAGTCAACAAAAACAAGACAGGAGCTGACTGTGGCTCAGATCATGAACTCCTTATTACCAAATTCAGACTTAAATTGAAGAAAGTAGGGAAAACCGCTAGACCATTCAGGTATAACCTAAATCAAATCCCTTATGATTATACAGTATGTGAGAAATAGATTTAAGGGCCTATATCTGATAGATAGTGCCTGATGAACTATGGAATGAGGTTCATGACAGTGTATAGGAGACAGGGATCAAGACCATCCCCATGGCAAAGAAATGCAAAAAAGCAAAATGGCTTTCTGGGGAGGCCTTTCAAATAGCTTTGAAAAGAAGAGAGGTGAAAAGCAAAGGAGAAAAGGAAAGATATAAACATCTGAATGCAGAGTTCCAAAGAGTAGCAAGAAGCGATAAGAAAGCCTTCTTCAGTGATCAATGCAAAGAAGTAGAGGAAAAGAACAGAATGGGAAAGACTAGAGATCTCTTCAAGAAAATTAGAGATACCAAGGGAACATTCTATGCAAAGATGGGCTCGATAAAGGACAGAAATGGTATGGAACTAAGAGAAGCAGAAGATATTAAGAAGAGGTGGCAAGAATACAGGGAAGAACTGTACAAAAAAGATCTTCATGACCCAGATAATTACGATGGTGTGATCACTCATCTAGAGCCAGACATCCTGGAATGTGAAGTCAAGTGGACCTTAGAAAGCATCACTACGAACAAAGCTAGTGGAAGTGATCGAATTCCAGTGGAGCTATTTGAAATCCTGAAAGATGATGCTGTGAAAGTGCTGCACTCAATATGCCAGCAAATTTGGAAAACTCAGCAGTGTCCACAGGACTGGAAAAGGTCAGTTTTCATTCCAATCCCAAGGAAAAGCAATGCCAAAGAATGCTCAAACTACCGCACAATTGCACTCATCTCACATGCTAGTAAAGTAATGCTCAAAATTCTCCAAGCCAGACTTCAGCAATACGTGAACCGTGAACTCCCTGAGGTTCAAGCTGGTTTTAGAAAAGGCAGAGGAACCATAGATCAAATTGCCAACATCCAATGGATCAGAGAAAAAGTAAGAGAGTTCCAGAAAAACATCTATTTGTGCTTTATTGACTATACCAAAGCCTTTGACTGTGTGGATCACAATAAACTGTGGAAAATTCTGAGAGAGATGGGAATACCAGACCACCTGACCTGCCTCTTGAGAAATCTGTATGCAGTCAGGAAGCAACAGTTAGAACTGGACATGGAACAATAGACTGGTTCCAGATAGGGAAAGGAGTACATCAAGGCTGCATATTGTCATCCTGATTATTTAACTTCTATGCAGAGTACATCATGAGAAATGCTGGACTGGAAGAAACACAAGCTGGAATCAAGATTGCCAGGAGAAATATCAATAACCTCAGATATGCACATGACACCACCCTTATGGCAGAAAATGAAGAGGAACTAAAAAGCCTCTTGTTGAAAGTGAGAGAGGAGAGTGAAAAAGTTGGCTTAAAGCTCAACAATCAGAAAACGAAGATCATGGCATCTGGTCCCATCACTCCATGGAAAATAGATGGGGAAACAGTGGAAACAGTGTCAGACTTTATTTTTTTGGGCTTCAAAATCACCGCAGATGATGATTGCAGCCATGAATTAAAAGACACTTATTCCTTGGAAGAAAAATTATGACCAACCTAGATAGCATATTGAAAAGCAGAGACATTACTTTGCTAACCAAGATCCATCTAGTCAAGGCTATGGTTTTTCCAGTAGTCATGTATGGATGTGAGAGTTAGACTGTGAAGAAGGCTGAGCGCCAAAAAATTGATGCTTTTGAACTGTGGTGCTGGAAAAGACTCTTGAGAATCCCTTGGACTGCAAGGAGATCCAACCAGTCCATTCTGAAGGAGATCAGCTCTGGGATTTCTTTGGAAGGAATGATGCTAAAGCTGAAACTCCAGTACTTTGGCCACCTCATGTGAAGAGTTGATCAGAGACATTACTTTGCTAACCAAGATCCATCTAGTCAAGGCTATGGTTTTTCCAGTAGTCATGTATGGATGTGAGAGTTAGACTGTGAAGAAGGCTGAGCGCCAAAAAATTGATGCTTTTGAACTGTGGTGCTGGAAAAGACTCTTGAGAATCCCTTGGACTGCAAGGAGATCCAACCAGTCCATTCTGAAGGAGATCAGCTCTGGGATTTCTTTGGAAGGAATGATGCTAAAGCTGAAACTCCAGTACTTTGGCCACCTCATGTGAAGAGTTGACTCATTGGAAAAGACTCTGATGCTGGGAGAGATTGGGGGCAGGAGGAGAAGGGGACGATAGAGGATGAGGTGGCTGGATGGCATCACTGACACGATGGATGTGAATCTGAGTGAACTCCAGGAGTTGGTGATGGACAGAGAGGCCTGGTATGCTGCTATTCATGGGGTCGCAAAGAGTCAGACACAAGTGAGCAACTGAACTGAACTGAACTTCCTACTTATTATCATTGTATTATTTATACTTATATCTACATGCAATGTATAGCATTGTGCTGTATCTAACAATTGTATTCAACAGGAGTTATACAAATGATTTTTAATCTAGGTTTTTAAGTCAGTATTAATTTTAAAGATAATTATGATGATATTAATATTGTTGATTTTTATTATTTATGAGTCTGAATTGGCCAATATTTCATTCAAATGGAAATATGACCAAGCTTAATATAATCTACTATACCTCAATGAACAACTTGTATTAACACATGAAAATATTTTGCTGTATTTATTCAGATTTCTCTCTCTCTCTTTAATGCAAGGAATGATGATTGAAAGAATTAAATCCTCAGTTTCCAGTCCTTTCCTTTCTTCACTGATTAGATATAGTCATTATTCTGAAGTTGGTATGTGCTATTTCCACACTTTTTAAAAAAAAATTGTCTGTAATATAGTCTTGAATATAACATTTTTTAGTATTTTGGGGTATTTTTATTTATACAATACCCTAAGTTCAGCTTTTTACATATAGTTAGACTTTCATCTAAAATGCATTTCTATCTACTTTGTCTTTTTTTTTTTTTCAATCTCTACATTATGTCTGACTCTTTAGACACCATGGACTGCAGCATGCCACGCATCCCTGTCCCTCACTGTCTCCTGGAGTTTCCATTGAATTGGTGATGCTATCCAACTAGGAAGTCAAGAAATACTTGGAGCTACAGGCAAGTTTGGCCTTGGTGTACAAAATGTAATAGGACAAAGGCTAAGAGAGTTTACCGGGAGAATGTACTGTTCATAGCAAGTACTCTTTTCCAAAAACACAAGAGATGACTCTATACATGAACTTCACCAGATGGCCAATATCAAAATCATATTGATTACATTCTTTGCAGCCAAAGATGAAGAAGCTCTATACAGTCAGCAAAAAAACAAACAAACAAGCAAACAAACAAACAAACAAAAACCCTGGAACTGACTGTGGCTCCTTATTACAAAATTCAAGATTAAACTAAAGAAAGTGGGTGAAAACCACAAGGCAATTCATGTATGACCTACATCAAATCTCTTATGATTATACAGTAGAGGTGATGAATAGATTCCAGGGATTAGATTTGGTAGGCAGAGTGCCTGAAGAACTATGGACAGAGGTTCATAACATTGTACAGGAGGCAGTGACCAAAACCATCTAGAAGAAAAAGAAATATAAGAACGCAAAGTGGTTGTTTGAGGAGGCTTTACAAACAGCTGAGGAAAGAGGAGTGAAAAGCAAGGGAGAAAGAGAAAGATATTCTCAACTGAATGCAGATTTCCAGAGAATAGCAAGGAGAGATAAGAAGGCCTCTTCAATGAACAATGCAAAAAAAAAAAAAAAAATAGAGGGGAATAAATAGAATGGGAAAGAATAGAAATCTCTTCAAGAAAATTGGAGATATCAAATAACATTTCATGCAAGGACGGGCATGATAAAGGACAGGAATGGTAAGGACCTAACAGAGGCAGTAGAGATTAAGAAGAGGTGGAAAGACTACACAGAAGAAAAGGGTCTTAATGACCTGAATAACTAGGATGGTGTGGTATCCACCTAGAGCCAGACATACTGGAGTATGAAGTCAACTGGGTCTTAGGAAGCTTATTTTATTACTTCAGTTCAGTTCAGTCGCTCACTCGTGTCTGACTCTTTGCGACCCCATGAATCGCAGCACACTAGGCCTCCCTGTCCATCACCAACTCCCGGAGTTCACTTAGAGTCGAGCCCATTGAGTCAGTGATGGCACCCAGCCATCTCATCCTCGGTTGTCCCCTTCTCCTCCTGCCCCCAATCCCTCCCAGCATCAAAGTCTTTTCCAATGAGTCAACCCTTCGCATGAGGTGGCCAAAGTACTGGAGTTTCAGCTTTAGCATCAGTCCTCCAAAGAAATCCCAGGGCTGATCTCCTTCAGAATGGACTGGTTGGATCTCCTTGCAGTCCAAGGGATTCTCAAGAATCTTCTCCAGCACCACAGTTCAAAAGCATCAATTCTTCGGCGCTCAGCCTTCTTCACAGTCCAACTCTCACATCCAAAGTAGAAAAAGATATACATTTATATGTATTTAAATTTATTGACATATTTATTTCAATAATTTGGATGTTGACTTTTTTTATGGTCTGCTTGATTTTTCAGGGTCTGATTGATTTATATTAAAATATACACAATTAATAAAATAAAATATTCAGTACACCTTGACTTTTGATTTTTATAATTATGTTAGGTTTTGCTTTATATCTTTTAACATTATTACTTTAGGAATATACATGCTTATGAATGTGTTGCAGTGTTGTGATTGTTCCCTTTACCACTGCATTACTTCTTTCTTTTCCTTAGATTCTCTTTGGTATGACATGTGTTGCATGAATTTAATATTACTCTATTATTCTAAAGCATTCCTTTAGTTATTTTTCCATTCTATATTTTCTTTTCTCTTTCCTTATTTTTTTAATCATCCTGTGTCACTTTGTTTTAAGGAATCTTCACCAAGCAGCATGATGGATTAAATAATCTATGTTACATTTTCTGACATTAATTAGAGGTTTAATTAATATTTTTAAATGTTATATTTGTTGATATACTTGATCTCATTTCTGCCACACTTATGTTTTCTATTTATGTTTGTATTGTCACTTTTATATTCTCCTCCCAGCTTTTGCTTTATTTATCTTTTTAAATTAATTCTTTAAATTTTATATTGGAAAATAGTTGATTATCAATTTTGTGTTAATCTCAGGAGTATAGAAAAGTGATTCAGTTATGTGTATACATATATCTATTCTTTCTCATATTCTTTTTTTATTTAGCTTATTATGAAATACTGAGCAAAGTTCCCAGTGCTATAATAGGTCCTTGTTGGTTATCTCTTTTAAATAGCAGCATGTATATGTCTGTTCTAAACTCCCAGTATCATCAGGTTTTTCTTTATTTCTTTCATTTTGCTTTGTTTTTCTTTCTTCTTCTGATTTGAAAATCCTGCATTACATTTCTTTTCTTTCAAATGTTTAGTCATATATATTCATATATATGTATACATATTTGCATTCACATATATCATAATTATTTATTAAAATACAAATTATTTGCTAAGTTTCTTTCAGGATATGACATAACAAAGAAAATGTTATATTTTGATTTCAGACTGAAAATATCCTCTCAAATATTCTTATCACTAATTGTTTAGAATTTTAGTTCTGCCTTTTAAAAGTATTAAAACAGTTAATATATTTTTTGCATTTAATAATTATATTACAAATATGTCTTATCTATTTAATTACTTGTCATTTTTCTTAGATCCTATTTCAACCCTTAATAAAGTTTATTCTTTACTTGTAGTCTCCTTAAACACTTGTGGACATTAACTCAGCATTTACCTAAGAAAAAATATAGATGATTTGCCTACTTTTCAATAATGCTCATTATAAAATTCTAGACTGAGGACTTTCTTACCCATAACTCACATTCTTTAGTGATAACTCCAGGACGGTGATATCTGCTAAGTCCATTTGCTGTCTCTTTGTTTGGAATAAATATTTTCCCTTAGTTTTCCTAAACCTTGACATTTGTCATTTCTACTAGTAGCTGTCTTAGGGGGTGAATTTTTTTTTTAATATTCCATTTATAAGATTGGAGAATGATAGGATAAAGTGTGGGGTGAGGAAGATTGGTCCGGAAAACACGCTTTTAAGCACGGAAGCATCAACTTATTTACTATCATGTGTCCTACTATTTAGTTAATAATCTTATGTCCAGATGAGAAAATGGAGACAATATCCCTCCACAAAGTGTTTACTTATTATACAGAGTGAAGTAATCCAGAAAGAGAAAGACAAATACCATATATTAATGCATATATATGGAATTTAGAAAGTCAGTACTGATGATCCTACATTCAGGGCAGCAAAGGAGACACAGATGTAAAGAACAGAATTTTGGATTCTGTGGGAGAAGGCGAGGGTGGGATGATTTGAGAGAATAACACTGAAACACATACATTACCATATGTAAAATAGATGGCCAGTGAAAGTTACATGCATGAAGTAGGACACCCAAAGCCAGTGCTGTGGGACAAGCCAGAGGGATGGGGTAGGGAGGAAGGTGAGAGAGGGCTTCAGGATGGGAGGGACACATATATAACCTATGGCTGATTCAAGTTGATGTATGGCAAAAACCATCATAATATTGTAATTATCCTCTGATTAAAACCTATAAATTAATCATAATAAAAACTCAGCTTTTAAATATGAACTGAAGATTCTCCAATTTGAAGAAAAGTCAGCCACGGTGTTTAGAACATTGATGTTCTTGTCCCCTTTAGTCTTATTTTTGAGAATTCTTATTGTTATTAACTTATTCCAAAGCCATTTTCTATGATAAACACATGGCAGTGATATGTATAATATTGAAAGTGTTAGTTGCTCAGTTGTATCCAACTCTTTGCGACCCCATGGACTGTAGCCCACCAAGTTCCTCTGTCCATGGAACTTGCCTGGCAAGAATACTGGAGTGGGTAGCTATTCTCTTCTCCAGGGGATTTTCCCAACCCAGGTATTGAAACTAGGTCTCCCACTTTGCAGTCAGATTCTTTAACATCTGAGCCACCAGGGAATCGACAAATAAAGTAGGCATGGAGTAGTCTGCAAGTGGACTGGAGTCTGTTTTGCTCTTTATATCATTTCTTCCATCTGTTGGTTAGTACAAAAATGTTTATATGGAATGAGATCCTCATCTTTTGTTCATCTGTTTTCAATTATTGTATCCAAGATGGTGTACTTGAAAGGATTCACATGCTGGTTTTGTTTCTTATTATTTTATTTAATGGATTAGAATACTGTTAGTTAATATTAGTCACTCAGTTGTGTCCAACTCCTTGTGACCACATGGATTATAGCCTCTGTCCTTGGAATTCTCCAGGAAAGAATACTGGAGTAGGTTGACATTCCCTTCTCCAGGGGTTCTTCCCGACTCAGGGATCAAATCCAGGTCTTCTGCACTATAGGCAGATTATTTACCATCTAAACCATCCGAGAAGATCAATACTCTGATCTACAATAAGTTCCTGCAACAACTTGTTATGGAGAGTACAGTACAATGAATTACCCTCCCTGGATTTGTCTTCATTTTCTCATATACAATATGGACATAATATTGATATCTAACTAATCAGACTCTTATTGATATTATATAGATTGATATTTCAATATACTTGAATGTTTCATGAAACTATTTTCCTATTCCCCATACATGTCTATGCTATCACTCTCCAAGTCCTATTAACATTATTAAGAATTGCTAATCATTCCCTGCTATCTACCATGTTGATGCCTCAGTCTCTGATTATTGCTCAATTAGACTATTATAATAATTTTCAAAGAGGCCTAGGCACCTCTACCCTCACTTTAACTATTCATCCACAGTGTCACCAAAATTCCTTTCTAAACTGCAACTCCACTCACATCACAATCCAAAGTCTTCTAGTGGTCTCTCATTACTTTCATATGCCTTAGCATCACTTCTTTCAGCTTCTGGCCTCAATTTGATCCTTCGTGCTTCTCTCAGTCTATGTTTTTCTTCTTACGTCTCTTTGGACACAGTGGAGCAACTAACAATTTCAATTGTCATCTCTCCCTCCTCTGTGTTTGTGTCCATGTTATTGCCCTCTAGAAGACCCTGACCAACACTGGCCACATGTTAGTCTTCATTCGTCTCCTCAAGCCAGCAGGATCCACCAGCATCTCCTCCTCTTTGCAGTGTTTGTTAATTCTAACCCCCAGGCTGAGCTCCAGGCTCCTATTCTGTGTTGATGAGAACAGATAATTTTGCACTTACTATGACTGCTCAGGAGAAGGCAATGGCACCCCACTCCAGTACTCCTGCCTGGAAAATCCCATGGACGGAGGAGCCTGGTAGGCTGCAGTCCATGGGGTCTCTGAGGGTCGGACACGACTGAACGACTTCACTTTCTCTTTTTACTTTCATGCATTGGAGAAGGCAATGGCAACCCACTCCAGTGTTCTTGCCTGGAGAATCCCAGGGACGGGGGAGCCTGGTGGGCTGCTGTCTATGGGGTCGCACAGAGTCGGACACGACTGAAGTGACTTAGCAGCAGCAGCATGATTGCTCATTTTTTAATCTCTCACTGATACTAAAGTGAATTCCTTGAAGATAGGGACCGTGTGCTGTTAATCTCTATTTGAAAAATAACCATCTGGTATATAGTGAGAAGGCTCAACATATATTTGCTACACTCAAGAATAGATAATTCATTTAATGAATTTTAATAAATGATTCACAGTGAGGTGCATGGAATCAATATGGTTAGACCATTGATGAATAAAGATCCATTAGATTTATTTTCAATATTATCATTTAATTTAAAAAGTAATGAATGAGGTACCTACCTGGTAGACAACAATTTGTTACCAACCATTGGCCATAATAAAGGAAATAAAGTAATTTAGGTCCATATGATGCTCACAGAAATATTAAAAGAAACAGTTAAAAATTTGTATAGTACAATACAGTGTCACACTGAGCCTTAACATCAACAATTGTTTTGTGAAGTTTTCATTCTAGAACTCTAACAGACATTTTAATCTATCTATTCCTATAAGTAGTGAAAATAGGAGAAATGTTAGGCACTCAGTCATGTCTGACTCTTTGCAACCCCATCGACTATATAGCCTGCCAGGCTCCTCTGTGCATGGAATATTCAGAAGAATACTGGAGTGTGTATCCATTTCTTTCTTCAGGCAATCTTCCCAACCCAGGGATAGAACCCAGGTCTCCTAGAACCCAGGTCTCCTGCATTGCAGGCAAAGTTTTTACCATCTGAGCCACCAGGGAAAACCTATTCTTATACAGTGACTGCCTAATAAAGATATCATGATCCCTATCTATGCATGCCCACCCACCTCAGTCATCTGTACCTTAATGCCCTCTGAAGAGTATGGCCACCCCTTAATTCATGTGTGTAATTCCTATTAATATCACAAAACAGCAATCACCAAAGCAGTAAGAGTGAATTTAATTTTAAAAGTGCAATCATGTTCTGCCTTGTGCAGAACTGGACTTGGAATTATTTGTGGCTGTGATTTAGCATTATTTCTGGGGGGAGAGTCACTCTGTTTAATACTAATAGTCTTCCCAGGAAGTTTCATTAGAGTGAACTGCAATTTTTATTGCTCAGGATTTAACAAACTCCTATCTAAAGTCTCAGTGCCACTTTCTGCCAGCCTCCCAATCTCAGGTGAAATTCTAAATTCCAAGAATGTCAGCCCAGGACTCAGCTCATCACCCAAGTTTCCTGGCTGAATCTCATACACCAGAGACCTCACGCCTCTTCCCTCCTCAGGAGCGCCTTTCTCCTGAAATTTCTCTGCTCAACACTCCTGACAGCAACCTGTCTGCAGATGCACCAACAGCTGCTCCTGCTGAAAAATGGGCTTGTCTCTCTCACGGGGGCTATGATTTCTGGCATATGCATGCCTCCTACTGTCTCTTTGGTTTTAAAGCAATTTTCAGCACACCTGCTTGCTTGAACTTTACTGACAAGCCCTCTTAAGAGTTCACTGAAGAAAAAAATATCCGTTTCCTAGGTACTTCCCTGTAATTCTAAATTTCACTTTAAATCTCCCAGTAAAGTGTTTACCCCTGTGGATGGAGAGACAATCTGTGTAGAGGCAGCCTTGCTGCCTCAGGCGGATCTCATCAGCTCTCATATCACAGCAGATAGAAAAGGCATGATCCATTAAGGCAATAAGGCCAGCTTATTCCTCCCACTGAAATTGTACCTTAGAGTGTATTTGCCACTACTGTGTCCAGTCTGAGTTTAAGTATCACCTGAGAGATTATATCTCACTCAAAAAATTCTCCAACTAGTTGCTGCTTCTTTTTCAGTTTTGGTTCTACCAGCTTTTCAACTTGAGTCCATCTCTTAGATATACACGCAATTCATTTTTACTACATTCTTTAGCCTTACCTTAAAAGTGTTCTCCATGAAGTTTCACTGTTAATTATGTTACAGGCCCATTCATGTTACCACCATCCTTCAGTGTCACTATTTAGCCTCTGCATAGGTTAAGTAAAAGTGAATACTTACTCAGGTTATACAGTCACCCAGAAATTTAAAACCCCTTTTGATTTTCTATAGTTCAGGGGCTTGGTCTTAAAGTAATTGTCTCAATGTTCCAATGTAGTCATCATGTAATAATGCTTGATGTCAGAAATCACTTCTGATGATTGCTCCTGTGGAACTGGTGGGTACTCTCAATTGTGGTCAAGGTTGACCCATTTCAAGTATCGTGAGGCCAATGAATTGAATAATAATTGAGTTTCTAATGCAGCCTCAAGTCAGCTGAAATTTATCTAGTATAGTGAGAAAAGTTGGCCTAAGTGCAGCTGTAGGCACTTAACACTAATATCATAAACAGGAGGTAACAGGAGGCCCCTTAAGGCCCTTGTACAACATCTCAAAACGGAAACTGATAAGCATCCCTAAAGTAGTTGATGGCTGGATTCAGTGGGCCTTTTGGACTTAGAATTCTGTCACAATGTCCCAAATAAAACAACATAAAAACACAGGAGAGGAAGCAAGACAATCCACGTAGGAAACAAAGCCAGTGCTGTTAACCCTTTGCATGTGGAATTCAGTTATGGATACATGTAGGCAGTAAACAATCACCACATAAAGAAGAACTCCTCTTTGATTAATTCCAGTTCTCTCTTTTAGTAAATTTTCTACTGCAAAACATTAAGAAAAATTTTTTTTCTTGGGTGAAGAGAGTGGTAAGTTGAAACAATATTAGCTTAAGTAACTACTGTGGATTATTTACTTAAACACTGGACTTCACTATACACTGATGCAATGGATATTGTTATCTCCATTTCATATCTGATTAGGCTCAGTGTCAGTGACAGCACAGCCTGTTAGTACAGGGCCAAATGTGAATCCACTTGGTTCTTTCTGACCCTAAGCCAATACTTTTCCCATTATGTTCTACTGCCTCTGAGGCTTCCATCTTCAGCTCAAGCATAAAGATGGCTCAGTCTCAGCCACCAAAATCACATTGACTCCAGTGCCATCCCTCATTCTCTCTTTATCTTAAATAGCTCTGTTTCTATGCCTGTGGAAAAGGCAGCTTTGGGATGGGGAAGACCATGGCTGTGAAAGGAAACCAGCTCCATTTACTCTCTAGCTCTGCTTCATACAAGCTCTATTAACCTGGACAATCAAATTAACCTCTCTGAAACTCAGGTTTTTCATCTGCAATGGGGGAATAAAAATTCTTGAAATAGACCTGTTGGGAGGCACAAACACCTGGCAGACAATAAATGTGAAGCAAATATTAATTCCCGTCCCTTTCACTGTCAATTTGTCGGCTCCAGATTGAATATGATCTTCCTGCTTTGACCTCCCGTCTCCCTCCTTATACAATTCAATTCCATTCACTTAGCATCTGAGCATAATTGACACTTAATGAATACACGTTGAGTGAATGAAAGACCTCTTCAAGATTCAGATCAAATGTCCTCAGGACTCTGAAACCCCAGCCCCACTCCCGTTAAGATCCATGACTGTCATAGCCACACAGCACAGGTTTAAGGACCTTCATTAATGTTTATCATGTTGTCTTACAGTTATTAGCTCCTGAATTTTCTCACTAAATGATAAGTTTTTCAAGAGTAGAAAATATTTTTCACTTTTCCTTATAAACTTAGCACTTAACAAGTATCAGAAAATTGATTTAATAAATTATTATGTAAAGCTTTAACCTGAATATTACTATTAGTTAATAGTTATTAATCTTGCCTGTAATATCTTTAAAGGCATTTGAATGCAAAAAGGAAGTTAAGGAGATTAAACAAGTCAGTCCTAAAGGAAATCAACCCTGAATATTCATTGGAAGGACTGAATTTTGAAAGGATTCATTCAGCTAAAGCTGAAGCTCCAATATTTCACCATCTGATGCGAAGCAATGACTCATTGGAAAAGACCCTGATGCTGGGAAAGATTGAGGGCAATAGGAGAAGGGGGCAGCAGAGGATGAGATGGTTGGATGGCATCACTGAATCAATGGACATGTGTTCAAGCAAATTCCGGGTGATAGTGAAGGACAGAGGTCTGGCATGCTGCAGTCCATGGGGTCACAAAGAGCTGGACATCACTTAGCAACTGACTGAGCAACAAAAAAAACAAAGGAAGTTAATTAAAGAAATTTTGACTATAACCTAGCCAGATATGAGTAAATTAGCTTACTTAGATGTATATCATGATTCTGTTCCATAATTATGCAGGAGTTATATTTTGAACAACCACATATTTAATGATTGAGGGGTAGAAAAATGTTAGGTGTAGATTGTCTACAGGTAACTCTATGATAAGTTGGTTTATGAAATAAAGAATTTTTTCTTTTACAGTTTCTTTTTAAGTTAATTATTTTAATTGGAGGCTAATTACTTTACAATATTGTAGTGGTTTTTGCCATACATTGACATGAATCAGCCATGGGTGTACATGTGTCCCCATCCTGAAACTCCTCCCACCTCCCTCCCCATCCCATCCCTCAGGGTCATCCCAGTGCACCATCCCTGAACACCTTGTCTCATGCATCAAACCTGGACTGGTGATCTATTTCACAGATGATAATATACATGTTTCAATGCTATCCTCTCAAATCATCCCACCCTCACCTTTTACCACAGAGTCCAAAAGTCTGTTCTTTACATCTGTGTCTCTTTTTCTGTCTTGCATATAGGGTCATTGTTACCATCTTTCTAAATTCCATATATATGTGTTAATAACTGTATTGGTATTTTTCTTTCTGAGTTACTTCACTCTGTATAACAGGCTCCAGTTTCATCCACCTCATTAGAACTGATTCAAATGTATTCTTTTTATAACTGAGTAATATTCCATTGTATATATGTATCACAGCTTTTTTATCCATTCATCTGCCAATGGACATCTAGGTTGCTTCCATGTCCTATCTATTGTAAACAGTGCTGCGATGAACATTGGGGGACACATGTTTAAAAAAGTAAATAACTCCCTTAATCAACTTATTCAGTAAATAACAAGTTTTCTTAAAATAGAGTCAGTTCAGTTCAGTCACTCAGTCATGTCCCACTCTTTGTGACACCATGAATTGCACCACGCCAGGCCTCCCTGTCCATCACCAACTCCCGGAGTTCACTCAGATTCACATCCATCGAGTCAGTGATGCCATCCAGCCACCTCATCCTCTGTCGTCCCCTTCTCCTCCTGCCCCCAATCTCTCCCAACATTAAAGTCTTTTCCGATGAGTCAACTCTTCGCATGAGGTGGCCAAAGTACTGGAGTTTCAGCTTTAGCATCATTTCTTCCAAAGAAATCCCAGGGCTGATCTCCTTCAGAATAGACTGGTTGGATCTCCTTGCAGTCCAAGGGACCCTCAAGAGTATAATAAAATGTATATGTGCGTGAGTGCTAGGTCACTTCTGTCATGTCCTACTCTTTGCAACTATATGTATGCTAGCCCACCAGGCTCCCCTGTCCATGGAATTCTCAGGCAAGAATACTGGGGTGAGTCGCTATGCCCTCCTCCAGGGGATCTTTGAACCCAGAGATTGAACCCATATCAGTTTTTTACCATTAGTGCCACTCCCATATATACATATGCATATATTTATATTATATATATATATATATATATATATATGATCTTGAACAAGGATACAAAGCAAGTTAAAAAAAAAAAAAAAGAAATAACACCTCCCCCACCTCAATAAAGACACTCACTGTCACCCACTGGATTCAGCTTGGTGGTAGTGTTTGTGGTATTGCGATGTTAGGTCTGCAATGAAAGCAAATGCATATATCTGTGTTTCCTCAGGAGTTTAAAAAAAAAAAAAAAAGGATGAGTTCCAGTCATCATCATTGCCACCTTTGAATAGGGATAAGATGGGGAAACAGTGGAAACACTGTCAGCCTTTATTTTTTGGGTCTCCAAAATTACTGCAGATGGTGATTGCACCCATGAAATTAAAAGACATTTACTCCTTGGAAGAAAAGTTATGACCAACCTAGATAGCATATTGAAAAGCAGAGACATTACTTTGCCAATAAAGGTCCATCTAGTCAAGGCTATGGTTTTTCCAGTGGTCATGTGTGGATGTGAGAGTTGGACTGTGAAGAAGGCTGAGACTGAAGAATTGATGCTTTTGAACTGTGGTGTTGGAGAAGACTCTTGAGAGTCCCTTGGACTGCAAGGAGATCCAATCAGTCCATTCTGAAGGAGATCCACCCTGATATTTCTTTGGAAGGAATAATGCTAACGCTGAAACTCCAGTACTTTGGCCACCTCATGCGAAGAGTTGACTCATTGGAAAAGACTCTGATGCTGGGAAGGATTGTGGGCAGGAGGAGAAGTGGACAACAAAGGATGAGATGGCTGGATGGCATCACTGACTCGATGGATGTGAGTCTGAGTGAACTCTGGGAGTTGGTGATGGACAGAGAGGCCTGGCATGGTGCAATTCATGGTGTCACAAAGAGTGGGACATGACTGAGTGACTGAACTGAAGGCTCAGTTACCTTCTTAAAACAGAGCCTGCCAGCCTCATCCGGTTGTCTTAGAGAATTCCCAGAATGGCAAGAACAGGGAAGATTCATTGCCATCATATGCACTTTGACCTCAGCTCTCACTCCATTTCAAAAGCACCAGAAAACAGTTTGGCTTCATTTATAAACAGTATAAGGGGAACTTTTGGTTGCTGCCTTCTACCTTGCCTAGCGTGGTCTCATCATTCCATCCCTTGTGATTCAGAACAGTTTCCTATTTTATAGCCCTTATTCACTGACCCTTTCTCTAAGCTGTCTGCTAATCTACCCTTCGAATGTTGGTTGATAATTATGTATTGTCTTCATTTGTTCGCTCAGGCTTGTTTTCAGCTTTCAATTAATTATGAAGACCTATCAAGTAGACTTTCATATGGTGAACATGGCTCCGCTGCTTTTGAAGCTCCCCCAGGAAGGTGGCTGAAGATGGTTTCTATTTTGCCTATTAGAAACCCATTCCTGCTAAAAGGATATCCACCTCTGAGAGGACAGAGCTCCTCTTTGGGCTGAGCCAGAGGACAGGACCAGGCAGAAGTCAAGGTTGACTTTGTTTTACTTTGGAATGGGCATTTGATTCCCTCCCAGAATGGGGGGAGGGGTGCCTAATTAAGAGAAAGAGCAAATATACTTGGCTTTGGGAGGATGACTCACCCCTAGGAAAACCCATTACTTTCCCAGAGCCCTGCTATATTCACAATTTCTCCCTTTTTATGGCACATATAAAGTGGTTAGAACTCCCACACACTTTTCCTTTAGCATCTCTGAAAATTGTTCAGCCCTGTTCAGGCCTTCACCAGTGATAAAAAGCTTATATTGCATATTCTCAGACAGCGAATGGCATCGAAGACACCTAATGTGACTGCCCAGTGCATTGACATTCATATTTAGTGCTCAAAGGCAAGTCATTTCTGAGGGAGGGAGCCGGGCTTGTTCTGTAATACTCTGAGACAGTCCTGTATCTCCTGCTGCGGTTCCTGACAGATCTTATAAAAGATCGTAAATTACTATCTGTTGAAATATATGAATTTAATGGATTCCATTAATGCACACCTGCACAGAAGAGATTTCAGAAGCCCAAAGATATGATCAGTCAAACAGCTTTAATAGTTATTAATTACAGAAGCAGACTATTTATCCCCTGCCTACATAGAAATCTGCAAGTAGTGTAATACTCACACTTCAAGGCTTTCTGGATGGAAGAAGGAAATGGGCTTTGGTTGAAAGGATCAAACACTTATTTTAGCTAATGCATTTCCATGCTGGGATTTTTTATTTATTTATGGAAGAGTGGTCACTATTTTTGTATGTAGATTTTAAGTAATTTAGTGTCATGGAGAGTATGGATATTTTTAAAAGAGTCATATAAAAATGCTTTGACCAGCATTTAATATATGCAACTTCCTTTTTACCTGTACTTGCATGAAAATCAAAATGTTTAGATAAAACCTAAAGCAACCATGTATGGTTGTGAGAGTTGGACTACAAAGAAAGCTGCGTGCTAAAGACTTGATGCTTTTGAACTGTGAACTTGGAGAAGACTCTTGTGAGTCCCTTGGACTGCAAGGAGTTCAACCAGTCAATCCAAAAGGAAATCAATCCTGAATATTCATTGGAAGGACTGATGCGGAAGCTGAAGCTTCAATACTTTGGCCACCAGATGTGAAGAAATGACTCATTGGAAAAGATCCTAATGCTGGGAAAGTCTGAGGACAGGAAGAGAAGTTATGACAGAGGATGAGATGGTTGGATGGCATCACTGACTTGATGGAGATGAATTTGAGCAAGCTCTGGGAGTTGGTGAAGGACAAGGAAGCCTGGCACACCACAATCCATGGGGTCACAAAGAACTGGACACAACTGAGTGACTGAATTGAACTGAACTGAAGCAACCATTCAGGAAAGTTCCAGTCAAATGCTCCTGTGTAGTCTTGACAGCATGTAGGTTGAAGTGACTGGGCACTCTGGAGTATATGCAGTATCATAAGCAGCAGCTATGACTCAGTTATCTAGGGACAAAGGTCTCATCAACTTTACCTTGTAAGAATCATAATCATAACAGAATTTAATTTTTATCACATGTTAGATGACTTAGAGCCTCTCTATGAGGCAGAAACTATTGTTATTTCCATTTTATAGCTAAAAAATTAGGGTATGGGACAGTGAAAGATCTCACCTTTGATCTCATTCTTAGGGCTGAATACAAGCTACATATTGCCTGACTCCACGTCCTTGACCACTATGCAATGCTGCCTTCCAACCATACTAAAAGTATGCCCAGATAACCCAATTTTCTTCTGGCAACAATTACTTTATCTACCTGAACACAAACTTTGTGATGCCAGCTATATAAAGGCTTATCTCCTAGAGGAGAATAGATTTCTCAGTACAAAATCAGTCTCTCAGTCTGCAAAGTCTGATGAGAGGAACAAGAGGGCCAAGAATCATGTCTAATTGTGTCCACCATTTTTGCCATAAGCATCTTAGGCATCTTTGACACAAGCATATTTGCTGCAAATCTTTCTACCACTTATGTAACTAAATGTAAGGCAGTTTTGCAGCAAAAGATAAAATTTAAAAGGGGGTATTAAGAGGAACATAATAAAACATGAGGAATGAATGAACAAAATTAATAAGACTTTAATACAAAATACAAAATATTTGAATACATTTAAAATGGCTGTAGATTCATGGAAATATGACACAAATAATTGATTTTATTTTGTGGATTGTATCTGCTCACTTGTCTCCCAAGTCTTTCATTTATAGTATTTTATGTTGTTTTTGTTTATTCATTGATCTGCCTCCTTGTTTTGCATCATGCTTTTTCTTTTTCCCTAAAATTTCTTCATTAAGACAAGTATCAGTTTCCAAATATTAGAATGCATATTTGTAACTGAGTTTTGTGTTGTGTTGTGACAGCCTTCTACAATATTGTTGTTCTTTTCACACTATCACATGCCTGTTGATTGTTGTTCTAAAGTTCCATGGGAAATGTGACTTCAACTCCATGCCTTTGGAGTCCTTGACCTCTTTATCCTCCAGTGTAGCCTGTTTTAAAATAAGGAACCAACTTGGGGCAAATCATTGTCAGCTGGCAAGATTTTTTGTATTGTCTATGTCAAGCCAAACTGTCAACCAGTTATTTTCTTTTAGGGCAAAAATTGCCTTATAGCCAATTAGTTATGTGTTGAAAATGTTTGTGTCAAAAATGTTTGTGGCAAAGATATTTACAACAAAAGTACATAGAAAAAGGTCTACTGACTGAATTAACTAAGATATCTTTTTCCAGTTATGCAACTGGGGAATGTGCCTGTGTCTGGGGAATTGAGGTCTGTCCTCAACTATCAGAACCAGAGTCAGAGGGAGATCATTACAATGAAGATTGCTACATGCTCTATCCCTTATCTAGAAATTTGACCATGGCTATACTTCCACAAGGGCTTCCCTGATGGCTCAGGTGGTAAAGAATCTGTTCTCAATGCAGGAGACCCATGTGTCTTTTGAACTTATTTAAAACTTATTTCCTTTAATATTAGCTATATTAATGGATGAGCTATATTCTGGTGGACAAAAGGCTCTGAGACTTCTTTCCATTTCCCACAAGGCTTAGCACAATGCTATGAATGTGGGTAATCTTCTATATGTTTTTATTCAATCAATATTAGAGACTGATTCGGTATATAGGCCGCTATTTTGCTATCTTATCAAATAGCTTCCTTATGAGAAATTCCCTGGTCTTCCAGTGGTTAGGACTCTGCACTTCCACTGCTGAGGGCCCAGGTTCATCCCCTGATCTGGGAACTAAGATTCCACAAGCCATGTGGCATGACCAAAAAATAAATAAACACACACACACACACAAACACAAATACTTTCTTTGTGATTTAAGGTACTATTTTAGTCCCACTTCTATGAAACTTTTAAAGACAACAGTAGCTCACCCTATTCTTTTTCTGAATACACACAAATTTATACAGTTGATTGCCCTTCTTGGGGACCAATCCTCAAATTAGCAAACATTCATTGAGGAATTACCAAGTGCTACTTGAAATACTTCTAATGTATTTGCACTTTCAAAAATCACAAAAAATCCATTACAAATGTATCATTATTACCCTTATTTCACAGGTGGAAAACTTGAGGCACAGAGAGATCAAAATTTCTCTGTTGTCTCCAGTTGTGAAGTTCAACTTGATAGAACCAGGATCCATACCTGAACCTTTGATACAGAACCAGAATTCTTAACTCTTGCCTCTCAGAAGCCAGAAGATTAATGAGGGCTTCTAATTAACTGGAGAGGTTAACTGGAGATGAAAATTTTAAAAAATAAATAAATATAACACTTGAAGAAGCTTAGCAGTAAAATGGAAGATAAAATGGTATAAGTAGCCGGAAGTTTATTTTGTTTTTAAGATGAAAGTCCCTTCAGTTCAGTTGCTGAGTGGTGTCTCCATGGGGGCCATTCTGATGGCCACCCACAGAGGAGCTGCCTCCCTAGAAAGGGGCCTGGGCCTAGCTCGGGGGCCTCGGGAAACACAGCTGCCCTCTCTGGGGGAACCTCAGTGTTGGAGAGGACTGTCCATTAAACTCAGCACTGGAAGGAGACAGAAGCCCACAGTGCCTGGAGATACCCAGGTCAGCTCCCCACCGCGCATGCAGCTGATGAGAAAAACCTGCCTGTATCTTTTCCCCCGAGACTCCCATGACCCTCCAACCCAAACAAGTTAATCCCAAGAAAGAGCGAGTTAAAAGAGGGCATCTCCATGAAGGCCATTCCCACCCACACCAACATGCTGGAGGTAGAAGAACCCTAGACCTCAGGCAATGGGTCAAACCTCTGTCAGGGTGAGAGAGGGCAGGGTATTGCAGATTAGCTTCAAATCATACTAAAGACTGAAGTTTAAACTGACCTCAACCTTTCACATCTAAAAATGGCAGGACTTCCCTGGCAGTCCAGTGGTGAAGACTTTGCCTTCCAATGCACAGGGTCTTGGTTCCATCTCTGGCTGAGGAGTTAAGACCCTCCCCTCCCCCAACCATGCCTCCCAGCCAAAACCCTAAAACATAAAGCAGAAGCGATATTGTAATAAATTAAATAAAGACTTTAAAAAATGGTCCACATTAAAAAAAAGAAACTTTTTTCAAAACTGCTTTAAAAAGATCTAAAAATGGCCAGGAAATTACAGAACCTGTCAGCAGGATTAGAGAAGAGAGATTCTTGTCATAGCATAGGTGAAAGTTCATAGGAAAAATGAAGAAGTCTCAGGCTATGCTCCAATGAGGGCTTCCCCAGTGGCGCCAGTGGTGAAGAACCCACCTGCCAATCCAGGAGACGATAAGAGACTTGGGGCTGATCCCTGGGTCCAGAAGATCCCCAGAGGAGGACATGGCAACACACTCCAGTATTCTTGCCTGAGAATCCTATGACAGAGGAACCTAGAGGGCTACAGTCCATAGAGTTGCAAAGAGTTGGACAGGACTGAAGCGACTTAGCACTCGTATGCTTCAACAGAGCAATTATATTATCATCGGTATAATCTACAGACCAGAGATACAAAAGCTGCTGGAACCCAAGGCTGCACAAGAACCAGAAAGGGAGGATGGCGTCTAGTGTGAGTGAGTGAGTGAGTAAGAGTGTATGAGTGTGTGTGTCTGTGTGTCTGTGTGTGTAAAGCAAAGGCAAGAACTAACCCAAGAAAAACAAAGAAATTACCAAGAATAGGACCTGGGACCTGATGGTTTTAATTAGCCAGAACCAGTGAGGGACATAGCAAGTTGTCTGAGTTTAAAGGCACAACATCAGGGTGGATACCTAGAATCACTAAGGGCTTTGTTGGGGTTTCACATAAACGGGGATAATCTGAAAAATATTTTTGCCTTCCAGCAGCTTCCAGCTTCTCTGGTCACCTCTGCTTTTCGTGAGAAACATGCTCAACCACACCTTTCTTCCTTCCTTCCTGTCCCTTTGAAGGAGGTGGGATGGTCATGGGGGATGGGAGATGGACCCATTCATCCCTATATTGCTCCGGAGTCCAAGTCAAAGCAGTCCTTCCCAGAAGCCTCCACCACCCCCAGGAGGGTGAGACTGGGCAGAATTTGCCTGCCCTGCAATTTCCACTCTTTGTAAAGCCAACTCTGTAATTACCCCTAATCAGCCCCAGAAAGAGATGAGGTTTCCAGAGAAAAAGAAAAATACTGTGAGGATTTCCAAGAGACTAGAATGTTACTCTCACCCTCTCCCCCAAAGCAGCTCCTCTTGGAGAATGATCTGCAGGGTGTGATCTGGGAGGGAGTCCAGACCCAGGCAAGCAGTGCTAATGCAGTGCCTGAGAGAGAGGGCTCCACCCTGCCAGGGAGAGAGAAGGCTGGGGGCGATTGCAGCAGCTGCAGCCTTGACTGGGTAATCACCACACTTCCCTAGAGAGCCAAGCCCAGGGGCAGGTCAGGACTAAAGTCTGCAAGCCAACCTTGAGTGTAGCCTTCCTTGGGGAGGAAGGCCACGGGGAGGAATGCAGAGCTGAACACAGACTGCCTCAGGCTGCCCCGGAGAAAACTGCCCTGCAACAGCCAGTAAGACTTTAGGGAGGGAGAAAGTGAGCTGTTTCAGAGGAATTCTAGAATCCCACCAAAAGGTCTGCAATGCACTGGGACACACGGTAAGGTGATGCAATGTAAATTCAACCAGAGAGCAGTTATTTGGCTCAACCCTGGAGGCATCAGCCCCGGGTGCTCGGAGGGCCACCTTTCTTCCCCAGAATCCACTCCATCAGGGAAGACTCTGCCTCTAAAATATCCTCTCTGCTCACTGCGTCTCTTCCCATCACCTCTTCAATACATAATTTAAAGGACTTCTATATAGCTTCCAATAAAAACAAAACTTACACACAAAAAATGAATAACCCCCAAGGCAGCCACCCTGAGAGAGACTGACTTAACATTTTGGTATGTCTGTTTCCAGACTTTTATGTGAGGTTAGTTATGAATAAATATCCATATATAATTTAATAGAATTAAAATAGAACTTGTCAATAGCGTGAAGGTTAAGAAATCCTTAGACTCCAAGTGAAAGTGAAAATGAAAGTGGCTCAGTTGTGTCCAACTCTTTGGGACCCCATGGACTATACATACTGTCCATGGAATTCTGCAGGCCAGAATACTGGAGTAGGTAGCCTTTCCCTTCTCCAGGGGATCTTCCCAATCCAGGGATCAAACCCAGGTCTCCCACATTGCAGGAGGATTCTTTACCAGCTGAGCCACCAGAGAAGCCCAAGAATACTGGAGTGGGTAGCCTATCCCTTCTCCAGGGGATCTTCCTGACCTAAGAATCAAACCAGGGTCTCCTGCATTGCAGGCGGATTCTTTACCAACTGAGCTCACATACATTAAAGACCTCTAAGTTAAAAGCAACAAATGGCTGTCCCCAGTGAAACGGCTGTCTTGAGGATCTATAACATCAATCACAGAAGTGACCAGATGGGATATATTTATGAGATAAGGAAACTACATTCTCCTTCTCCCTAGTCCACATTGCAAACTCTAGAATCAGTCACTCCAGTGTAATCGTATCTCTTGCTTTGTCTCAGTTGTAACAGACAAGACCTACCTACCTACTTATATCGGAGAGTTCTTATAAAGAAGAAATGAAATAATACGGGAAGGCTCTGATAACAGGAAATAGCACACATGGGATGAATCAATACAAATGTGAGTTGTTACTGTTGCTATTATCATTATCCTCATTATCAGTTGTGATATTCTTTTTTATACCATATTCACATTTTTTTCCTGTGCCTCAGAGGCAGTTTACAAGAATGAACATTGCTCTGCTCTCCAATGAAAGCAATAGCATCAAAACCTAAGATGACGTCTGGTTTGATACCATTCTCAGCGAACACCCTGACCTTGCCAGCATCTTCCTGCAAGAGGTTAATGCACAGGATGGCTGGGGGCCGGCTCAAATACCGGGAGGGGCGAGGGAAGGTTGTGGAGGTTTCGGTCGAGCCAGCATCACAGCTGTCCTCAATTACCACAAACAGCTGTTGGCAGCTCGACTCATTAGAAATGCAATCCAATCACCTTGGCAATCTGATTCTCTTACTGGAAACTCAGCAGGCAGAAAGATCCTGTGCTTCCAATTCCTGTGGTCGAGTCAGGGAAGGTTCCTCTCCCTGGGGAGGAAAAGCCTCCCCAGGCACAGGCTCCATTTGGTGTATCTCCATGAGGATCACAGCAGTGGTTCTCAACCAGGGTAGGTTTTACTCCCCACCAGCCATTATGACTCCTGTCTGTGGCTGTCACCACCAAAAGGGGTCTGCGCTTGACCCAGGGGATGGTCCAGCATACGTCAATCATCTGCACAGGAGAGCCTCCAAAGCAAGAAAATCATCCAGCCCCAAGTGTCCACAGTGCCAAGGGTAAGAAGTCCTTGACTGGAGACCCCAAGCACACACCTAAAGACCTTCAAGTTAAAAGTGAGAAACGGCTGTCCCAGTGAAATAGGCCATCTTGAGGGTCTATAACATCCATCACAGAAGAGGGCAGATAGGATCCATTTATGAGATGAGGAAACTACATTCTCCTGTCCTCTAGGGTGGGTGCAGGGAAAAGGGAGCCAGAAGATATATACTTTCCTAAATAAAGGGCTGCCATCCACAGACTACCCAACGTCTCACCTTGGCAACCCACTCCAGGTGAGGCTTCTGGGATCTTTTCTATTCAAAAATCTAAAGCCCAGTCTCAGGGTATAAAATACTTCCACATTGCGATGCTTAATTTTATAAAGCCAATTGAACCAGTCATGGGGTTCCCATGCATTTAATTAATCGGTATTTCTGGGTATATCTGGGAGGGTATTTCTGGCTGGGATTAACATTTGGATCAGTAGACTAAGAAGAGCAGATTGCCCTCCCCAGTGTGGGTGCGTGCGTGCGTGCTCAGCCGTTCAGTCATGTCTGACTCCTTGTGATCCCATGGACTGTAGCCCACCAGGCTCCTCTGTCTTTGGAATTCTCTAGGCAAGAATACTGGAGCGAGCTGCCATTTCCTACTCCAGGGTTTCTTCCCCAACCCAGGGATCGAACCTTTGTCACCTGTGTCTTTAGCATGGGCAGTAAACACAATGATAGTAAAAAATCCTACTGTGTCACCTGGGAAGACCACCCCCACTGTGGGTGGGCCTCATCCAACCTGGCAAAGGCCTCAACAGAACAAGACGGTGGAATAAGAGAAAATTCTCTCTGTCTCTCTGCCTGACTGTCTTCAACCTGGCACACTGGTCTTTCCCTGCCTTCACATTCAGACTCAGACTAGAACTTACGCCATCAGCTCTCCTGGGCCTCCAGTTTGCTGACTATAGATCTTAGGACTTCTCAGCCCCTGTAAACAATGAGGCAGTTTCTTATAATAAATCTGTTTCTGTGGAAATCCAAACTAATACACTCCTCAAGCTACATGCTTTGTTCTCATTCTTTACAATCAGCTCAGCCTCCTCAGCCAGCCTTTCCCTGAGTCCCTAACCTCAGTTCTGTCTTATCCTCTGTCTCACTTCCACTTCCCCCTCCAGTTTCTTTCTCCAGTTGTAATGTAAGCAGGGAGTTTGACTCTCTTGGTCAGTATTGTACCCCCACAACTTAGCACAGAGAAGGAAATGGCAACCCACTCCAGTGTCCTTGCCTGGAGAATCCCAGGGACGGGGGAGCCTGGTGGGCTGCCGTCTATGGGGTCGCACAGAGTCGGACACAACTGAAGCGACTTAGCAGCAGTAGCAGCAGCACAACTTAGCACAATGCCTCATCTACAGTAAACAATTGATAAACATTTGCTGAATGAATGCTGAAGGAATATCTGGATAGGACATAGATACAAGGAAGCCTGGTGTATAAGCTCTTGTGGAGATTGAGCTATGAATTATTTATTTTACTTTCACTGTGCTAAGGGTGCTCAATTGAAGGAATTTCCTGTGTACTGAAAACTACCATTTGCCAAGTGTTTTAATCTCACTGCAGATCTCTGAGATAGATACTATTAGATCCATTTCATAGATGAGGAAACTGAGGCTCAAGAAGGTTAAGGTAGCTCCATGCATCATCAAGCTGGGAAGAAATAGAAAGGGAACTCAAATCTAGTTTTGACTTGAGAATTCTCTGCTCTTATTACTACACATGGTATACAAACATCTAGAAAGCATACGGTCCCTGTTTCCAAGAAACTCACAATGAGCTAAAGAACCAGGAAATACATTATTAAAACCAATGGAACATATTTCCAGAATAGGTTACAGTGTTCTCGTAGCATGTGCTCCATGGTGTCATCTCAACAGTCTTGAAATTCTGACAGGACACAGCAGGGTAGAGAAAGGGGTGAGGACAATGTGCTGGGGCAGCTGGGTGTGGGCGTGCGCACTGAAGTCAGCTTGACAGGAGCTGAAACCCCAGCTCCCCTGCTTACCTGTGTGAACCAGTCAAGCTATCAATTTTACTGACCCTGTGATACCACCACTCCCAGGTGGTGCAGTGGTCAAGAATCCGCCTGCCAACGCAGGAGTCGCAAGAGATGCAGGGTCATTCCTTGGGTTGGGGAGATCCCCTGGAGAAGGAAATGGCAACCCGCTGCAGAATTCTTGCCTGGGAAATCCCAAGGACAGAAGGAATCTTGTGGGCTACAGTCCATGGGGTTGCAAAGTGTTGGACATGACTGAGCGTGCGCACACACACACACACACACACACACATACAATGTACTGTACAGCTAATAAAGGACCAATCGACTAAATACAACACAGAGGGTGTGGCTTATAAGAGGCCTCCTTAATTTAGAAATATTTAAATATAAGAAACCATGCAGAGACTTTCCTGGTGGTCCAGTGGCTAAGACTCCGTGCTCCCAAGGCAGGGGGCCTGGGTTCAATCCCTGGTCAAGGATCTAGATCCCACATGCCTCAATTAAAAGACCCTGCATGCTGCAAAGAAGATCAAAGAGCTCACATGCTACAGCTGAGACCTGGCACAGCCAAATAACTAAATTGAAAAAGAAAAGAAAACTACACATATTAGAATCATGAAACTCTTTGCTTAATCTCTCTTGGCCTCAGGTTTCTCTATAGCATGGCTGAGAACCCTCAGTCATGGGGTTCGCTCACAGATAAGCTCACCCTGACATGAAGCACAGGAAGACTGCAGCCTGCTTCTCCTCCACTCCCAGCTCCATCATGACCAGCTTGGGACCTCACACACCTGCAAGGGGCCACCTCAGGCCAAGTCCTGTCCGCATATGGTCCCCCACTGCAATCAGCCACGTTGCATAAGAGCACAGTGCTTATCTCAGGGGAAGACACCAGGAAAAGAGGCCCATGCCAGCTCTGGAAGTAGACTCAGGAATATCAGAGAAAGAAGGTCCAGGACCCCAGTTATCCAGGGTGGGGGCAGGCTCGGAATGAGCAGGCAGGCTAAGCCCGAGGACCCTCAATCCATGGGGAAGGGGACAACCCAGGGAGAGCAAGCCATGGAGCCTCCTTGCCAGGGCCCAGAGTGGACAGGTCATGATGATCAAATACAATCATGGAAGCAACACACCAAGTTTCAAGACTGGTATGTAGAGATGCTACAAATGACTGTTTTCATGCTCTAGTCGAGAAAAGAACTAAACAGCATAATGGATATAGCGTGCATACGTACTGAGTCACTTCAGTCGTGTCCAACTCTTTGCCACCCCCCTGGACTGTATAGCCCGCCAGGCTCCTCTGTCCACAGAATTCTCCAGGCAAGAACACCGGAATGGGTTGCCATGCTCTCCTCCAGGGGATCTTCCCGACCCAGGGATCAAGTGTGTGTCTGTCTGTCTCCTGCACTGGCAAGGGGTTCTCCACCACTGGCGCCACCTGGGAAGACATAGGGATGCAGCAGCAGTTACCTGTTACTAGACACCTACTATGTGCAAGATAGCGAGGTACATCTTCTCCATTCACTTTTCATTTAATCAGGAGAACTGGAGATGTGTCTCAAAAGGAAACTGTAGTGCCACGCAGATCTGGGTGACTGGAGGTGGGGAGGCCCGAGATGACAGGCCAAGAGGTCGTGTTCACAGCGGAGTCACCACTGACCCGTCAGCACGGAACTCATGTTAGGATCATTCTGGCCAAAGGCTTCAAGGGCAGTAGAGAAAGGGGACTCAGAGAACTCAAGTGAGAGACGATTACAAAATGAAAGTACAGGATAGAGACCTCAACCGTGGTGGGAGTGGAAAGCAAGCAAGGGAGAGAGATTGGCAGGGAGAGAGATTTTATAGAAGGAACCTCTCAGGGTACGGAAAACGGACAAGGAAGAGTAAATAGTCAAGAATGACATTTTTCAGGGGCCTGGAAACATGATGGTACCACTGGGAGAAATTGGGAAATCATAAGTGTATCTGGCATTTGAGGGGAAAAATGCATTTAGTTAGCTTAAAAATGATGATTCCACACATAGGCATTAGTAGTATTAGCCGCTCAGTCATGTGCACCTCTTTGGGACCCCATGGGAAAGAATCCATGGGATTCTCCAGGCAGAATACTGGAGTGGGCTGCCATTCCCTTCTCCAAGAGGATCGTCCAGATCCAGGAACTGAATCCGGAGAGCCTCCTGCATTGCAGGCAGATTCTTTACCGTCTGAGCTACAGAGAGACCCTGTATGCATTAGTATATTTTTCTCTTTCTGACTTACTTCACTCTGACAGTCCTCTAGGTCTACCGGTATCACTGCAAATGCCCCAGTTTCATTCCTTTTAATGGCTGGGGAACGTTCCACTGGGACTATGTGCCCCATCTTCTTCGTCCATTCATTTGTCGATGGACATTTAGGCTGCCTCCATGTCTTTGATGTCGTAAACAGTGCAGTGATAGCTAGGGGGAATCTTCCATATAACACAGGTAGCTCAGCTTGGTGCTCTGTGGTGAACTAGAGAGGTAGCAGCGGGCAGTGAGGAAGGGACGGAGGGAGGCGCAAAAGGAAGGAGAGACATGTATACACACAGCTGATTCACTTCATTGTACTGCAGAAACTAACATGATATTGTAAAGCAACTATACCCTAATAAAAAATAAATAAGAAAAATGACGATTCCATTACCTAGGTGTTTTAGAGCGCCTACTGTGTACTCAGGCCTGTTTATACTTCTCTATCTCTGCCTCTAGTATCTGTCAGATATTGTCCCCATTGGTGACACCACAGACCTCCCACAACGCAGTGAGACCATCATTTTTGTCTCATACTATCCAACAAGGCATTATTTTTCAGTCTGTCAGGGCACTCAGCTGTTACTCTATGGTTATGAAACTAGTTTTGTTATAGTCTAAAATCTAAACTAGGATTTAGGATCCCTACTAATGAAACATATACATTGTATAAGCTTGTCTCCACCCTGCCCTTGTACTCACACTTGGAAACTGGATAGTCTGATAGCTTTAGTATCATAGGTCACACTCCTTGAGGTGTCTAAGCGGGACTAGAAAATAAAGTTAATACAACAGTGCCATCTAGCGATGATAAGTATCTCAAAAGGGTATGCTGCTGCTGCTGCTAAATCGTGTTGACTCCATCGACGGCAGCCCATCAGGCTACCCCGTCCCTGGGATTCTCCAGGCAAGAACACTGGAGTGGGTTGCCATTTCCTTCTCCAATGCATGAAAGTGAAAAGTGAAAGTGAAGTCCCTCAGTAGTGTCTGACTCCTAGCGACCCCATAGACTGCAGCCTACCAGGCTCCTCCACCCATGGGATTTTCCAGGCAAGAGTACTGGAGTGGGTTGCCATTGCTTTCTCTGTCAAAAGGGTATGGATCTATCTTAAATTTAAGATTCATACATTTTACCCAGATAGATCCCGTGCAGAAGAGGGATGGTATTAAATGAAGTTGCATCGTGTCATCATCAGCCCTCAGGGCATCCCTCCACGTGGTCTGATATTTCCAAATTTAGGGGGAATCTTAATGTAGGCTGTGTAAACAGAATCAAGAAATTAGTAGGAATTGATGGTTTCCACTAGAGTCAAATGTTAAATAAATAGAACCTAACACCAATTAGTGATAAGATCTGCAGCAGATTCCCACTTCCTGATGCTGCGTTCAGCACCCTCTCTGAGACCTCAGACAGATGGAAACTCAGACATCACCTCAGACACACACGCAGCTCTGCACTTGGTGTTCAGGTGACCGAGGGTAAAAGAAAACCTCTCTGATGTGCTGTCTCTTCATCTGCAAAATGGCAATGATGATATAACAATACCCACTGCTGGGGAGTACTGTGAGCCCCGCAAGTGGAACTTTAGGAAAAGGCTGTAACAAAATCGTTTAGCATGCTCCAAGGTGGCTCTTTCTTCATGTCTGCTCCTTCTGCTTATCAGCTCATTTACCAAATGAAAATGAGACACCCAAGTATTCATTTCTCCAAGAAGCCGACATGCAAGCTTTTATTCGATGAATATTGAGGCCCTCCTCTGTGCTGAGCACCGTTCTAGGCTCAGAGTTTTATAAGCAAGGTTCCTTCCTGGTGGAACTAACCTATCGCATGAGAGGATCAGGGAAGGAAATAACACAGCATCAGAGTATCAGAACGTATGAGAGGTTGCAGTCCGCTTTACATGGCGGGGAAGGACGGAGTCTCTGAGAACAAGAGTCTGACTGAGTTGACAAGAGGAGAGGGAGAGACAGACAGAAGCTGAAATGCACGCATAGATTCTGGACTCTCCTAGAAGACGAGGGAACGGCAGCCAGGTTGCAGTCTAATCAAGCGACATGGAAAAAGGGGTGGCGGGGAGCTCTAACTGAAGGCGGTGTTCAGCCCCCCAAGCAAGTCGCCTCTTCTCTCGCTGGGGGCCCCCACACCATCCTCCCGAGCGACCTCTTGGTCACGCATCCAGGAATGCAGTTCCATCTCAGAACAGCCTCTGAGTGAACTGTAGGCCAGCTGAATGACAGAAAAATCAGCAAAACTCAGGCTGCCCCTCCAGCTTGCTTCCTCCTGTCTCCTTCCAGGATCTTGAAGGCCTGCTTTCGGGTGGCCAGTGTTCCATCCAGGCAGCAGCATTCTCGGTGATCTAATTGACCTGAGTTGGAGGATATTGCTGTCCAAGATGGCCCGTCTCCACTTCTGACAGGCTCGGCACATCACACAGCCAAATCACAGCTGCCTGCAGAGAAGATCTGCCTGCCTAAGTCACTGCTTTCCAAAAATTTTAATTGTTCTAAAAAAAAAAAAAAAGTTAAGCTCTGTAATTCCACACTTTGGCTGGAAGACACACATTTAAACAGGTTTCTTTTGGAAGGGTTTCTATGTCCTCAATATCTTAATAAGAATTATGAATTTCCGATACCAGAACATGCTATATTTCACAAAATCATTTGGCAGCAAAACCTCTTGCTACACAGATTTTCTCTTGGAAATACACTTCGAGAAAGACGACTTTCATGTAGGTCTGAGGCCGACACTTACGGCGGACTTTGCTAGAATCGTCAAGAGGCTTCATGAAGCTTTTCTGAATCCATCAGAGTTCTCCTTTTCTCACTTCCATACGCCACTGACCAACCCTCCCCGTCTTCTCACACGACTCCCTGTCACTGTTTCTGTCAAAGCCTCTCTACATTTTGGTACCCTTAATTGATTTTATGCTTGTCTCTTTTTACTTTATTGTAGGCCCCTTTCAATCAGGAAACTGGCTTAATGTGCAAGCTTCCCAGGAAACTCAGGGAAATCCTGGTGCTTGCACACGTGCCCTGCAGGCAGGGAGGGAGAGAGGCGGGAGGAAGACAGCAGCGTGGACCCTGAGTAGAAAGATCCTTGTCCCAGTTCCAGTGCAGAGATGCAAAAGACGAAGGTTCAATCCTCGGGTCAGGAAGATCCCTTGGAGTGGGAAATGGCAACCTGTTCTAGTATTCTTGCCTGGAAAATTCCATGGACAGAGAAGCTTGGTGGGCCACAGTCCATGGGTCACAAAGAGTCAGACACAACGGAGCAAGTCCGTGCGCGCACACACACACACACACACACACACACACACAGTCCCAGTTCCATAGTTGGCCTATGACAACTCTCTGAGCCTCATTTCCTCCTGAACCCAGTTCCATAGTTGGCCTATGACAACTCTCTGAGCCTCATTTCCTCCTGAACCCAAACAAGGCTGAAAGCATTTGCCCTGCCTTCTTCCTGGGACTGACGGAAAACCCTAATGAGATGAGGGCAAACTCAACTTGAAAGTGGAAAGTCCTAGACCAGCATAACATAGCATCATCCCTAGTATCTGGCTGACACACCCCTTTTATGTCTTCTCCAAATGGGCAAAGCTACCATGCCCACAACGAGACAGCCTGTTCTGCCCTGCATGGACTTTTAACTGGAAAGATCTTCTCAGTCTCCAAAATAATGCCTCTTCCCAAATCGTACTGCTTGACATTTTTGCAATGTAAGGCAGAGGTTTCCATCCTCATTCAATATAAATATAATTTAAAATACTTTAAGAGTACACATTATCAGTTCCCTTCCTGAAAGGAATTTAAAAAATGAAGAATTCTGGGTCTTGAATGGAGAAGGAACTGGAAACCCACTCCGGTATTCTTGTCTGGAGAATCCCATGGACAGAAGAGTCTGGCGAACCCCAGTCCATGGGTCACGAAGAGTCAAAGATGTGGTTGAGTGACTGACACTTGAGCCTTGAAAATGAGGTTAAAAGAACGCTATGCATAGTTTTTAAAACAAAACTAAGTTGGGAGCCACAAAGGCAAATGCCACCTTCTTCATAATTTTATTTAGGGAAATAATCAGATTATGCTTTACTGAATACCTACTGAACAGAAAATATACCTAACAGCCTAAAACAAACTATAAACATATACATACTATCAGATTGGAAAACCAGACACCAGATCTAAGCCTAAATTCAACTTAAAAAATAAAATTTAAAACAATAAATTTATATTAAAAAAAAACAACTAATAATGGAGGGATTTTTGTATGGGACCAGGAATAGGGTACTCACTTGGTAAAGCCACTTTAGAGTTGAGGCTGTGGCTTGTTATCTGATTATCTAAATGCAAGTCAGTTTTGTCATTATTTTTATTGTTTATAAATTCTACCCAGTTTGGATGAGGCCATCAACAGGTTAATGTGAATTCGGGTTTTGAAAGAGAAAATGAGACAGCAGTCAGCATCAAGGGGCACGGATTTCTCCCAATTACCACCCCCAATTATTTCCACACCTATTGCTGCCATGTTTAATCTCCTTCTCTGGGCCTACCCGTCAGTTCGCACGGGGGAAGAATGCTAGCTAATGCTGCTCAACAGAGAGTGTAGGTCCAATTTAAATAATTAGAAACCTATTTCATTTCTTCTCTCTTATAAATGCACCTGAAAGGAATGTGCATGCCGAGCTCCAAGTCTTTAACTTGCCGGGGATGACGTATTGAGTTTCCTTAAAGCCTCTTTCCTTACCAGCCCTGCTCTGTCTGGAGATAATTTAGAGCTATTGGATGATAATCAATAAGCAAGGGTCATCTCTATTACTGGACTTAAAGGTCTCTGATCTAGCAAATCATCAATTACTGCTGCCTATATTAGCCTTCCCGTTAGCCGTGTGACCCGAACGGGTCCTCTTATTCTTCAAGTAGATGAGGGCAGGAGCTGCAGAGCATTTTCTGCTGAAGACAGGAGGCTGCAGTGTGCTTGGGTTGGGCCCTGTCTCCAGCTTCTCTGCAGAGGACTTCACTCCTCTCCTCGAGGGGTGAGAAGTCTCTTTCCATTTGGTAAAGGCCTGAGGCATCATTTTGTGACTTGACTTCCGGCCATTCATACTCATCCCTTTCTTTGATTGTGGGCCTGTGACTGCCAGGCTTTGTCAGGCTCTCGAGACTCGAATGTATGGCAGGCATGTCTCCGACCGGAGAATCTTCATTTGTAACAACTGCTTTGAACTGCACTTGGAGCCCTAACTGGGACGGTGATGCACACAAGGGACTCTGCTCCAGGAATCTGCATTTGTAGCAAACTACTCAGGTAATTCTTTTGGCCATGGAGGTTTGAGAACCTCTAATCTGGAAAGGATATAACAAGTAAATAACTTGGGATATAACGAGTTAGGCTATTAAGGAAGAATGAAATAGAGGCTGAACAAAACTACTAGCAACTTGCTGTAGAACAGGAGAGGAGAGGGGATCAGAAATTCACGGAATGTCCTTCAAGCTGCCTGTGAAGGCGACTAGAAAGTTATGGTTGAGAACAAGAAGGATGACATTCCAGGCTAAAGGAACAGCCTGGGCAAAAGCTCATGGAAATAAGAGGACAGAGTTTATTTGGGAATCTGGAAATAATCTAATGAATTAGGATGTGAGGTGTACAATAAGGTGGTGGGAATTAAAACTGACAAGGAAGTAGGAGTCCATCACAAAGTATTTGAATACAGTCCTTCAGAGAGACAGGGCAAGGATCTGGTCTAAAAATTAAGAGCAAATTTAAATAATCACAAATCACAGAAGGATAGAAAGAACAAAACGAAGGCTGAAATTACACAATATTCAAAATCCCTTTACCAGGACTTCTCTAGTGATCCAGGGTATACACTCCCAACACAAGGGGCCGGAGTTCAACCCCTGGTCAGGGAACTAGACCCACATGCCACAACTAAGAGCTTGCATGCAACAACTGGAAGACCGCATGGCCACAGCTAACACCTGGCACAGCCACATAAACATTTTTTTTTAAATACCTTTATCCATTGCCTTCAGTTCAGTTGCTCAGTCATATCCCACTCTTTGCGACCCCATGGACTGCAGCACACCAGGCTTCCCTGTCCAACTCCCATAGCCTACTCAAACTTATGTCCACTGAGTTGGTGATGCCATCCAACCATCTAACCCTCTGTCGTCCCCTTCTCCTCCCACCTTCAATCTTTCACAGCATCAGGATCTTCTCCAATGAGTCAGTTCTTTGCATCAGGTGGCCAAAGTATTGGAGCTTCAGCTTCAGCATCAGTCCTTCCAATGAATATTTGCAACTGATTTCCTTTCATATTTATTCAATTCCATATTAACCGTATACCTATTATGGGCCTGATACAAGAGGAGGCTCTGGAGAAATCATGCTAAACAATCCAAACACGGCCTCCCTTCCGTACAGCTTACAGTTTGGCATTTATTAAGTGGCAGGCACAAAAACCAAAATAGCACCTCAAGGAATGTACAGTGTAAAAGAGGATTAAGTCTAACACACACACACACACATTTACACACGTCACAATAAACCACAAGAAAGGTAGGAATGAAATGTTAGAGGACTAAATGATCTGACTTTTTATGATCCTATGGACTATAGTCCATGGAATTCTCCAGGCCAGAATACTGGAGTGGGTAGCCTTTCCCTTCTCCAGGGGATCTTCCCAAGCCAGGGATCGAACCCAGGTGTCCCACATTGCTGGCGGATTCTTTACCAGCTGAACCACAAGGGAAGCCCGAGAATACTGGGGTGGGTAGCCTATCCTTCTCCAGTCGATCTTCCTGACTCATGGATTGAACCAGGGTCTCCTGCATTGCAGGTGGATTCTTTACCAACTGAGCTATGAATGTCTCAGGAGTTATGATGATAGCTTTAATTAATGGTTAAGGCAATGGCTGTTGAGTTTCTCTCCTATAAAGTTTCTTCTTTTGTAGTTGAAAAATGCCTTGGGAGAGAGATTTTGAGACATGCTATTATACTGTTTGTCTTTGACGTTTGCCCACCAACTTTAGCATCCTTTCGCAGACCTTCCTTGCAACAATTACTACTGCAGTTTGCCCAGTAGTGACCTGGTATTTCCCTCATTCCTTCCAGCATATATTAATTAGAATTCTTCTGACAAAAAGAATGGTCTCTTCTCCTCGTTTACTTATCCAACTACTTATATCAGGATGGACACCTGAATATTTATTTTATTCTTTGAGTCATAATCCAATATTACTGTTACTTATGTTGCTCAAATTGTCAGCTTTTGCCACTGGGAGCTCCATTAGGTGAGCTCCTGTTGCCTTTTGACATCACTTCATCCTTCTAATTAATTTTTTATTACTTCTTTGCTTTCTGATACTAGAAGATGCCCCAGGCTCATCTTATGTTTCCTCTCTCCAGCCTCAAAATCAGTCATTTCTGCTCCAAGGATTCTTGATTCATTTTAGCAAAACTGAGATTTAGAAACCAAGATCTAAGCCCTAAGTATGCTCACTGCTACCAGAGCATCATTCTTCCTTGGCCTTCTAAAGATGTTCATACTGATCCTTCCAATTCCACCACCACAAGGATGATTCTAACTCTCCCATTTTTCTTAGTAGCAATCTTATTCTCCAACAGTGAAAAGCTCTCGTCATTAACAATATACTCACTTAATCTTAGTATAAACATAAAGCAATTAGTTACAGAAGTACAGCACTTGTATACAGTCCTTTCCTCTCTAAGCTTACAGCTTCCTGTCAAAATGCTTTTTTCCAGAGTTACTTAGGTTATTTTTTGCCCAAACCCTTCAGAGTGGCTATGTTATTGATTTGTAATAAATTAGGTTTACCTACTATTATCTGTATTTTGCTTCTGTCCACCAGCATTTTGGTTGACTATATACATGTATTCTTTCCAGAGATATATAAAACATTATCCATAATTTCCTTTTAATCCATTTGGAGATACAGACCTCTTTGCTGAGCACCTACCATGTTCCAGGAGCAGTGTGGGCATTTTTTTATTAAGACCATAAAAACATGATATGCCATTTTAGAGATTAATATCTAGGCCATGAAATTTTACATCAAGATGAGAAACCAATTAACCTTATCCACCAAAAGATGGTGCCTCCTGTCTCTACCCTTATCCTTTTCTTAATAGTTCACCAACTTTATGGACCTATAGATTCTGTTGGCCTTTATTTCCATAACCTAAAAATACATTAGAAATAATGAAGCAAGTACAGCTGTTTCTCAGGGAATGTTAATGGAATGTCACCTGCTTGGGTTTTTCTAATTAGCTATCACTATTGATAACTCACCCTTTAAAATGAAAACATGGGACTATATGTGTGAATACAAACAAAAGGCCCACAGAGCACCCTGGAGGCCTCCTAGCAATCTCTATTTGGGCCTTTAGAAGGCAAGACTGTCCCTCAGTGTTTACCAGAACCTCCTGAAAGGCAACCACGTGTAGGTCATTGGCCTCACCTGAAGGAAGGTCCCATTCTCACACCGTTCCTAAATCAGGAGAAGAGTATAGTGGATAAAAGCCTTCCCCAATGGCTCAGTGGTATAGAATCCACCTGCAATGTAGGAGCTACAGGACATAACAGGTTTGATCCCTGGGTTGGGAAGATTCCTCTGGAGGAGGGCATGGCAACCCACTCCAGTATTCTTGCCTAGAGAGTCCCATGGCCAGAGGAGCCTGGCGGGCTACAGTCCATGGGGTCACAAAGAGTCAGACACAACTGAAGCATCTTGGCACACACATGCATAATGGATAATGGTGCAGTGTCCAGAGTCAAAAGACCTATGTGCTCTTAGGCAAATCTCTTCCTGTCTCTGAGTTACAATTTTCTCACTTGTATGGAAGGATAAACTATATGTATAATTTATATGCATGTGTGTGCAACTTACATACATAAATACATACCATTTATATTGCCAAAATAAATTTCCAGGCCCAAGATGGAGCCACTCCTGACCAAGGTGTCACATCAGCAAAGTAAACCTCAGAGAGCTTTCATGTCCTGTAGATTTCCACCTGACCAGAAACTCAGTAGGTCCATCAACCAATCCCCAAAAACCAACCCAACTCTAGGCCTTCTTGCCCCAAACAAGGTAAACTCTGTGGCCCCAGCCAATCAGATATTTTCTTTTCTTGTCTCCCTTGTTCCTCACCTTGTAAAAGCTCCCTGTCTTCCACTCCATTTTGCAGTTCTCCAAAAGAACTGTCCACTATGTGAAATGCTATATAAAGTCCGTTTGTATCATATAAATTGTATCACTAAATTATCTTTTTTAAATGCATTTAACTGTGTTATATAATATCTACATTTTTTATCCCTATTTACAAATAGGTAAATGGAATTGTGAAATTAAATGAAATTCAGTGTCAAACTCTTTTGCTTTAAACACATATAAAGTACTCAGAAAATGTCAGCTATTATTAGTACTATTATCATTTTGTGCAAAAGATAAATAACAGCAGTACACAGCAAAAAGATCAAATAAACAGTGGAGAAGAGGCAGAGAAAGAGGACAAACACTTGGTTATAATAATGCTAACAAATGTTCAAAGTATCATACAACTGCGCTCATTTCACATGCTTACTAGGTTATGCTCAAAATCCTTCACGTTAGGTTTCAGCAGTATATGAACCAAGAACTTCCAGATGTACAAGCTGCGTTTCAAAGAGGCAGAGGAACCAAGTCAAATTGCCAATATTCACTGGATCATACAGAAAACAAGGGAATTTCAGAATAACATCTACTTCTGTTTTATTGACTATGCTAAATCCTTTCACTATGTGGATCACAAAAAAAACTGTAAAATTCTTAAAGAGATAGGAATACCAGACCACCTTACCTGTCTCCTGAGAAACCTGTGTGCAGGTCAAGAAGCAACAATTAGACCCAGACATGGAACAACTGACTGGTTCCAAATTGGGAAAGAAATATGTCAAGCCTGTATATTGTCACCCTGCCTACTTAACCTATATGCAGAGTGTGTCATGCAAAAGGCTGGGCTGGATGAATCAAAAGCAGGAATCAAGATTGCAAGAGAAATATCAGCAACCTCAGATATTCAGATGATACCACTCTAATGGCAGAAAGTAAAGAGCAACTAAAGAGCTTCTTAATGAAGGTGAAAGAGGAGAGTGAAAAGCTGACTTGAAACTCAACATTCAAAAAACTAAGATCATGACATCAGGTTCCATTACTTCATGGCAAATAGAAGGTGGAAAGGTGGAAATAGTGACATATTTATTTTTGTGGGCTCCAAAATCATTGTGGATGGTGATTTCAGCCATGAATTTAAAAGATGCTTGCTCCCTGGAAGGAAAGCTATGATAAACATAGACAGCATATTAAAAAGCAGAGACATTACTCTGCTGACAAAGTTCCACCTAGTCAAAGCTATGGATTTTCCAGTAGTCATGTATAGATGTGAGAGCTGGACCACAAAGAAGGCTGAGTGCTAAAGAATTATTGCTTTCAAACTGTGATGCTGGAGAAGACTCTTGACAGTTCCTTGGACTGCAAGGTCAATCCAGTCAGTCCTAAAGGAAATCAACCCTGAATATTCACTGGAAGGACTGATGCTGAAGCTGAAGCTCCAATACTTTGGCCACCTGATGTGAAGGGTTGACTCATGGTAAAAGACCTTGATGATAGGAAAGACTGAAAGACAAAAGGAGAAGGGGGTAGCAGAGGATGAGATGGTTAAATAGTGTCACCGACTCAAAGGACATGAATTTGAGCAAACTGCGGGAGATAATGGAGGATTGAGGAGCCTGGTGTGCTGCAGTCCGTGGTGTCAAAGAGTTGAACACGACTCAGTGAATGAACAACAACAATATAGTAATAATAATCTAATCCTAACAGTAACTCATGGCGTGGCGTCCATGCTCATTTGTGTCTGACTCTTTGGGACCCCATACACTGTAGCCCACCAGGCTCCTTTGTCCATGGGATTTCTCAGGCAAGAATACTGGAGTGGGTTGCCATTTCCTACTCCAGGGGATCTTCCCAACCAGGGATCAAATCCCTATCTCCTGCACTGGAGTCAGGTTCTTTACACTGAGCCACCTGGGAAGCCTCGGAAACTAATACATCCCCCCAGTCACCTAAGATCCACCAAAAGTTGCTCAAACGCCCATAGATGTCCTCATGTCTCCACAAACAAACTGAAAAATTTCCTAACACTTAGAGGCACCAAAAGGACAATAGAAGGAAAGTAAGTGTGCGCAAGGGACACAGTCAGACAAACATGAGAATCTGGGATCTTCCAGGGGCCTGGGGAACCTGTCAGCAGGAAGGAATCCAGGCCAGCCTTCCGAATGCATCTTCTCACCACTTCATTTTCTCTCCGTTCAGGGCGGCGGTAGACATGACTTTTAATCCTTAGTACCAAAAATGTTAAGAGCATGAACTCGTCCGTGAAGGCATTAAAGTTGTGCTATCTTCCCTCCTTCCGGTGGTCTCTGTGCAGGGCCCATTTTTCATAGCTTCTCCATCTTTCTTGTACTTCTGCTTCCTCCTCTTTTCACCCAGACAGATGGAGAGGCAGCCCAACCTCTGAGAAGCTAGTCCTACTCCCCTCCAGGCAACAGCTGCTTCCACCAACAGCCCTGCAAATGTCAGCTTCAGACCCATACATCTTCAAGTGAAGTTGGTCCCGAACCAGAAGTCACAGCTGAGTCACCAGCAGCAGTGCAGGCACCAAAGATACTCTGGCCACCCCTTGGCTTTTCCAACCCTCAGGACTGCCTGAGCATCTCTGTGAAAAGTCAGGGTTCAAGTAAATGTAATGATAAACACTTCCTAGCCGTACCACCACAAGCCCCTGTTGCACCCAGTCATGATTTGTAGAATTCCTTCCCCACCGTGATTAAAATATTTCTTCCCTCCTTTATAAACCTGATCTATGGACTAAAAAACTATTTCCCAAATATTTTCTATAAATTTCAAGCGATATACAGACTCCTAAGGGATGAACTTATTGTTTCCTCTAAAACCATGGTTATATGTTGATTTAATCACTTTCTTTCTGAATACTCCACCAAAATATAATTCCTGCAAAAAGACAGTGATCTGAGCTACCTAATAGTGGTTACAGCATAAAGCCAAGGTCATCCCAATGACTCTGATATTGTCTGTATTTTAAGTGTCTCTCCTCCTTTTTAACCCTTGGTCACAGGTGAAAATACCGACAAGGATGGAGAACCCAGTGGGGAAGAATAATTCTAACAGCTCTGTCATCTGAAATGCTTCCTTCTGTTAATACTTCACAGAAATGTTCCAGACCAAATGTCGCTACCTATGTGGTCCTTGAGCTTTTGTGTGCATTCCAATCACCTAAGAAACTTTAAAAAATTGTTATAACAGTTCCTTGATGATACCTGGACATGGGATTCAAGTATCCATGGTTATTAAAGATTTCCAGGTGATTTCAACATGCAGCAAAGTCTGGGATAGACAATGGTTACCCAAACAACCAAAGATTCAGAATCTACCATGGCTCTAAGACTCTGTGGAATAAAAATGATTGTCTCTTCCTCCCTATCATAAATAGATTTTCAAAGACAAGGAGTTTTGAAGTTCTTAGAGAAAGACATTATGGAAATGCAGATGATTATTATTGCAAGTTGGCAGGTGTCTAGGACATACATTTGATTCTCTTTAATCATTCAAATGAGACCAAATGTCCCAGGGATGTGGAGTCAGCCCATCATTATACCTAATGATAGCACTGAGGATCCAAACACAGGTGCTGAGAGCAGCAACAAGAGTGATCTTCGAGCTTCCTCCCACCATGGGGACACCCTTCAGCTGCACCCTACAGGCACCCCACAGTCTAGGATCAGCCACTGTTCACTTTTGGCTCAGCAACATGTATTGCAGAGAAAATGGTCTTTTCATCACTGAATGCTGAGTATAAAAGGGAAAAGAAATGACCCTCTCATCCCAGGCACATCTAGCCTCATCATGCAAAAATGAGGATTTAATATTAATCCACATATCTGATGCTAATGGAATGTCAAATGTCCCCCAATCTAATGGCAAAGTCTGGAACCACTGATATACCACACAGTAACCTCCTGAGTCTTGTTTTTCCTTCAGAGTAACTAGAGCAATAAAAGGTTGGAAGGAGAGTATAAATATTTAAAGGCCAAAATAAATCTTTAAATGTTGAACAACCAGGTTATGTGATGGGTAAACTGGAGATTTGTCTGGAGATGGCAGCTCATGGAATAATGACAGAAAGAGCAAAACCTTGGTCATCCCTCCCCCAGCAGTACAGCATTAGTGGATGTCAGCTTTGCAATAGCTTAACTGGCGAGAGCCAGCAGATGGTGTTTTTATGGCCCTATATAAACAGTATTAAGTCATTTTAACTCTTGCCCCATAACTCAGGTTTCCAATCCAGGCTGCTGTTGTCCACCTCTCTCATCTTCTGAAATGCTCATGAGGAAGAGTCCTCACGTTTATGAAGCTCACATTATGTGCTAGATATTTTTCATCCGAATTTGCTTACCTCTATTTACAGAGAACAGCTACTAGGGGCAGAGCTAAGATTAGGACTGATTGTCCGGCTTTATGGCTGGGACCCCTCCCACTATCCTCCTATCATTCTGGACCTCTGTTTTTTCACTGATTAAACGCAAGGTGGAAGGAACAACTGAAAACTGTTTGCTGAGTGATTATCCTCTTAATCCATGACTGTTGTTGCTTAATCGCTCAGTTGTGTCCAACTCTTTTGCGACCCCATGGACTGTAGCCCGCCAGGCTCCTTTGTCTGTGGGATTTCCCAGGCCAGAATACTGGAGTAGAGTGGGTTACCATGTCCCTCCCTGGGGGATCTTCCCAACACAGGGATCGAACTCACGTCTTCAGGTCTCCTGCATTGCAGATGGATTCTTTATCACTGAGCCACCAAGGAAGCCCCTGACCAAGAGCATCCAAATCACCATGGCTTGTTCCTATCTGAAACTATGATTACTTTGAGTCTCTCACGTGTTATTTGGTATATTGGTTTTTCAATTTTATACTTGTAAGAAACAAGAGTTTCTTCAGATATGAGACTTTCCTATTGACTTCTTCAATCCAATTAATTTTGCTATGCATTGATTAAACTCCTCTTTAGCTTCTCAGCATTTTAAAACACTGTTTTCAAATGGTAGTCATGACTTTCACTCAGAATCATATATGTCAAAGATTTTATTCAACTCATTAATTAATGAGTGACTAAGTGAGATATATAGCTAATTTAATAAATTGCTGTTAAGACAAGTTTGCTGGCTTACATACAAAATTGACTAACGCCTTACAGGGCAATAACCCATAACCTCTGAGGTTACCCCTTCCAACAGACAGATATTATTTGCATCTCTACCGGGAAAAAATTGACAGGTTAACCTATGTCCGTAAAGAGTTGCAAAATAGAACAGTCAATAGGAAATCAACCCCAGACCTGGGCTTAAACACACCATGATGTCTTTTGCTTATTTCCAAGCTTTTGGTTAATTTTCTGACAGTGTTTAAGACACTGAAGTAGAAGAGGTACTTCAGTATATATATATACTGTATACAGTATATACAGTAACTGAAAAAAAGTGAAAAATGAAAGTGACTAGGAAGATCTCATCAGTGTCTGTGAGGCCCCTGTTCAGTCGCGCAGTCGTGTCTGACTCTTTGCGAGCCCACGGACCCCAGCAGGCCAGGCCTCCCTGTCTCTCACCATCTCCTGAAGTTTGCCCAAGTTCATCTCCATTACATCAGTGATGCCATCCAACCATCTCATCCTCTGACACCCTCTTTTTCTGCCCTTGATCTTTCCCAGCAACGAGCACTTTTACAATGAGCCAGCTGTTCACATCAGATGACCAAAATACTAGAGTTTCAGTGTCAGCATCAGTCCTTCCAACAAGTATTCAGGGTTGATTTCCCTTAAGACAGGGCTTCCCTGACGGCTCAGTTGCTAAAGAATCTGCCTGCAGTGCAGGAAACCCTGGTTCAATTCCTGGGTCAGGAAGATCTTCTGGAGAAGGGATAGGCTACCCACTCCAGTATCCTTGGGCTTCCCTGTGGCTCAGCTGGTAAAGAATCTGCCTGCAGTGTGGGAGACCTGGGTTCAATCCCTGGGTTGGAAAGATCCCCTGAAAAAGGAAAGGCTTACCCACGCCAGTATTCTGACCTGGAGATGGACTGTATAGTCCATGGGGTCACGAAGAGTCGGACACGACTGAGCGACTTACACTCACTCACTTCCCTTAAGATTTTTAAACTCCTGCCCAAGCTGCACCCAGACCAATTAAAATCCGTTTCTCCAGGGTGGGACCTGAACATCAGTAGTTTGTGAAGCTTCCTAAGTGATTCCAGTGAACAGCCAGGGTTACTCAAGTGTGGCCCACGGCCTGGCAAAATCAACAGCGCCCAGAGCTCCACTGATCACGGGACTTCAGAGCCCCTTTCCCCGTCTCCTCAGATAGAATCTGCACACCAGCAAGATCCCAGCAGGTTTCCTGCACGTGAAAATCTGAGATGCTGTGAGATACTCTGCGGCCATCCCCACCATCCCTGACTTAAACAACTGCTGCAGGTTCTCAGTATGACACAGTTCCAGGTCCCTCCCCTTCAGAGTCAGTGACTCAGAGACAGAGTCAATAGCAGATGGAATTGAACGAGGGATCCTTGACATTCTTTCAGAAGTTTGGGAGATGCTGACAGCAGTTTCTCCTTTGTAGGCTGGCTGACAGCCTTGACTATCGCACTGAAGGAAGTTTTGCTTGACCTGACAGGGGTTCTCCACTCGAGCTACACATAAAATTACCTGAAGATGCTTTTCAAAATTAGAGCTATCTTCACCCCACCCCCTAGAGACTGGGCTGGGTCTCAGTTCAGTTCAGTCACTTAGTCATGTCTGACTCTCTGTGATCCCATGAATCGTAGCACGCCAGGCCTCCCTGTCCATCACCAACTCCCAGAGTTCACTCAGACTCACATCCATCCAATCAGTGATGCCATCCAGCCATCTCATCCTCTGTCATCCCCTTCTCCTCCTGCCCCCAATCCCTCCCAGCATCAGAGTCTTTTCCAATGATTCAACTCTTCGCATGAGGTGGCCAAAGTACTGGAGTTTCAGCTTTAGCATCATTCCTTCCAAAGAAATCCCAGGGCTGATCTCCTCAGAATGGGTCTAGGCATAAGTGTTTTTGTTTCATTGGTTGGTTGGCTAGTTTGTAGCACGCTAGGTAATTTGAACACGCAGAGTTGAAACATCACTATGTTAGAGAGCTACTGCCCCTCAAAGGAGGAGGGACACAGGTGATGAAGTGTTATCTGACAAAAAAAAAATAAACTACAGATTAGGTATTTCAAAAAATCTAAACAGGACTTCCCTGGTGGTCCAGAGGCTAAGAATCTGCCTGACAATGCAGGAGACACGGGTTCAACCCCTAGTCCAGGAAGATGCCACACGCCACAGAGCAACTCAGCCTATAAGCCACGTCTACTGAGCCCACAAGCCCTAAGCCAGGGCTCTGCAACAGGAGAACAGCCCCCACATGCTGCAAATAGAGAAAAGCAACAAAGACCCAATGCAGCCACAAATAAACAGATAATAAAACTTCTAATTTTTTTTTTTTAATAGAAAGCAAAAATCTAAAGATACAGCCTAGCTAGGTGGTCGTGATCAAGCACCTGGGATAGTTGTCTGGGAATTCCTGAGAATGGACAGGAAAGAAAAGGTCTATAAGGGTAAAGATCAGGAAAAAAAATAACCAATTAGGATTATGGCTGGAGAAAATATGGCAGGTTACAGAAACAGCCTTCAAGATGGTGGAAAAGGAAAGGAGTTGGGGGTAGAATCAGCACCAAATTGAAAACTTGGCAAAGGGAACTAATTTGGGGGATATGATAGTCAATTTTCTGTGTCAACTTGACTGGGCCATGGGGTGCCCAGATATCTGGTCAAACATTCTGGGTATTTCTGGGAGGGATTTTTGGATAGACTGCCCTCCAGCTCTCATCCCATCACTTGAAGGCCTGAATAAAGCAAAAATCCTCACCCTCTCCTGAGTAAGAAAGAACTCACCCTGCTTGACTGGGCTTCCCAGGTGGTGCCAGTAGTAAAAGAATCCATCTGCCAACGCAGAAGCTGCAGGAGATGGGTGTTCAATCCCTGGGTGGGGAAGATCCCCTGCAGGAGGAAATGGCAACCCACTCTAGTATTCGTGCCTGGGAAATCCCACGGACAGAGGAGTCTGGTAGGCTATAGTCCATGGGGTCGAAAAGTGTGAGACACAGCTGAGCACACACACACACTCATACACACGCATACATACACACTCCCTGCCTGACACGGACTTTGGTTTTTTCTTGCCTTCAGACTCAAACTGATTGAAGCGCTGATTCCTCCTGCATCTCAAGCCTTCTGAAACCACAGTCTGAAACCACACCATTATTATTCCTTATAATAAATCATGTTTGTAAAATATACTGGTTCTGTTTCTCTAGAGACTCCTATGACAGTAGACAAACATATTGTGTTGAGTTTTGAGATATAATAGTTGATTATTAAAATCAAGAAAAAAACTAAAACGAAGATTAAGCAAATAATACAGATATTATTTATTCAGAGCTTGCTGTACAAGGGAGTCTGCCACTAAGCCCTGCATTTGGCAGAGACTTGAAGACAGACAGGGGTGTAAGAAAGAAAGAGAAGGCTTAATTTAAGGTACACCCTCCCTGGGGTTGCTGGCATAGGGAGGGTGAAGGTCTTCTGACTAGAAGCAGGGTACCCTAGATGATTGGTATGACAAATGTATCTATCTTTCTCTGGCTGGCTCCAAGTTGGAGGCAGGTGCAAAAATTAAAGAAGCCAGCAGTCAGTGACCAAGTCCTGATTATTCTGGGCTAATTGCTGCAGAGCTATGGGTCAGAGTTTTATTGTCAAATATGGTCTAGCCCTTGTCTAATATATATGTTCACTCTCATACGTTAAAAAGTGAATGCCCTAGTATATATCAGGTCCCCACTCTTAATGAAAAAGATTATTCTGGGCCAATTGCTGCAAAGCTATGGGTCAGAGTTCTATTGTCAAATATGATGTAACCCTTGACTAATATATATGTTCACCCTCATGTGTTAAAAAATGAATGCCCTAGTACATATCAAGTTCCCACTTCTCAAAGTTTTAATGAATGTTTTCATCTAATTCAATATATTCAATCTATTTGGCCACATCGCATTCATATTTATACACTTAGATCTAAGTCTTACCAAGGATTCTGGAAGAGGGGAAGGATTTCAAAATGTAGGCTGTTATTAATAATAATATATTAATAATAATGTATTATTATCTGTTGACAAGGCCAACAGGTCAGGAGATGCCTGCCATTGAAAAGATACTTGGTTATACTCACATATTCCAATAG
>SJXQ01007161.1:150518-200141 GCA_006408695.1 Aepyceros melampus
GGCCACACACTCCATGGCAGCGGTGGGGGGAGGGGGGCGGGGTCAGGAGTGTGTGCTTCATAGGAAAGCATGGAAATTGATCAAGAGGTTCGAGGGTTAGCAGATTGGGACCAGAGCCTTTATTGTGGCTTTTCCAGGAAGAAACAGGCAAACCAAAGTAAACAGGTTGAGAATTAGCCAGTTTAAACCATCTCAGGGGGCTCTAGGCCACAGGGACTGTCTCTAGGCGTGTGTTACCTGGCCCTGAAGTGACCAGGGCATGGTAACAGGAGTCCTGAGTCCTGAGAGTGACAGGCTCATAGGGGAGGTGGCTGGGATGCAGGCTCTGTATCAGTTGGTCTGCATCTGAAAGGCAGACTTGAGGCAGAACAATTAATTCACTGTATCTAGGAGCTGGCGAGCCCTGGAAGGGGCAGTTCCTCCAGCATCAGCAAGTCTCCAGATAGCAAAGCATCAAAACACAAAGAAAGTTAAAAGCATCATTAATGCTGGAAACATAATTTGAAATAGAAATTCAAAGCCCCACCCCCTGCCCCCCACATTTCCCATCCTCCTGCTCTTTATAAACTGCTAACATCACAACAGTTACGAGAGCAAACCAGAAATGCTTAATGTGACATTTCAAACTACAAGAGCGCTTGACACCACCATGAATCGTCTGGGCTGTGTGCCTGGGGCATTAATAGCAATACTGAGACGCAAAGACCAGCAGCTGCCACCGGTAAGGCTTCAGCACAAAGCCTGCCATGTCTGAGCCTTCCCCTCGCAGAATAAACCAAGGACAGAGCTCCATTTTCCCTGGCAGCTGGGACACGTGAGAGCTCACCAAACCCTTGCCCGTCCATCATATCCTTTTTCGTGGCCCTGGAGATGGTGAAAACATTGTTTTGCGCTGTTTCTGCAACATCTCAGAGATTCTCCAGCCAGGTGACACTTCCCTTGGGGCTTTATGAGTGAGAGTGGGAGTCAGCACACCTCTTATTTGGTAAAATGTCTCTGATGCTTACAAGATTAGCACTCTTTTGTGTGTGAGAGCCTAGTCACTCTGTTGTATCTCTTTGCAACCCCATGGACTGTAACCTGCCAGGCTCCTCTGTCCCTGGAATTCTTCAGGCAAGAATACTGGAGGGTGTTGCCAATCCCATCTCCAGGGGATCTTCCTGACTGAGGGATCGCTCCTGAATTTCCTGCTTTGCAGGCTCTTCATGTGGCCAAACATTAAAAAAAAAAAAAACTTTTCTAAAATCACCAATTATTTTATAGTTTAGTAGACTATACTTGTCTGTTTGTTCCCATCAGATTAAAAGCTCCTCAATGGTACAGACTAGATGTTAAATTCATCCTTTTAATCCCTGAGGCTGACCTTGAAAAAACATCTGTTAATCTGCAGTGTGTTATACAACTCAGCCACGTCTGGGACCCTTACAACTCCACTGCTCTTCTGGCTAAAAGGACAGGGTACCTTGCTCCTAGCAAGTAAGAAATAAGAGAAAGAAATCCCCAACCTGAGAAAAAGGACATGCCAGCACCTTGGACAGAGTGAAGGAAAGGAAGCAATAACAGAAACAGCAGCAACATTAATGGGCCTGGTGTGTGCCAGGCACAGCTCTCAGCTCTTTATATCAATTAACCACCATCACCAAATCTCCTGGAAACAAACCTTGCAGTCCCTCCTTCCCTGTGGACCATATTTAAGTTGGAATCAGAAATCTGTTGTTCCTCATTTTGAAGTTTCTTGGTATATTGCCATTCTCTTCTTAGAAATTCCCCTGGTGACGGGGGCGGGGAATGCAATCGGGCCTAAAGAAACACACAAAAACCAAGTCTTTTTTTGTTTGCTCTGTTGTTATGGTTCACCAGACAGAAGTGAAGACAGATGAAGAGGTCAAGTGATTCTATGGCCTGAACGTGGTTTGGAGACAAGAAGAAGGAGGCATGTGCCAGGCAGCAAAGACGCAGCCTGGACCAAGAGCTCCTCCCCAGCGCTGTCACCTCAGGCTTCATCCCTGCCTCCCAGGTCCAGCCAGCGGTGGTGATGCCCTTGTCGTAAAATGCCTGACTGCTTTCTATCTACACCAACGTTCTTCCCATCCCTAAACTGGAACATAGCAACGTAGAGGGAAAAATCATCTTTTAATTAAGAGTGCTGCACAGGGACTTCCCTGGCAGTCCAGTGGCTAAGACTCCACGCTCCCAATGCAGGGAGCCTGGATTTCAATCCCTGAACAGGGAGCTAGATCCCACATGCCGCAACTGAGACCTGCACAGCCAAAGGAGATAAATAAATAATAAAAAGGAGAAAAAATGGGTGGCAGCGCCGACCTAAGCTAAGGGAGTCAGCCTCTCTTTAGTGCTTTGCTCTGAGCAGGGAAGGGTTTTGCAAACAAGGCCTGGTTCAGCCTTCCCGCAGCATTGTAAGGGAAGTGTGTGATGCAATTCTTTCTACTTAACGAGATGGAAAGCAGAGGGCATGTTGCAATCTGAATGGTTCTGCCAAGGTCACAGGCTAGACCTGAGTGCCTGAGGTGGGAACCGGGCCTTGGGAGTCTACTATCTATGTCTGAATCTCCAACGCATGGAATGTGGATTCAGTATTGTAAACTGCGCCTTGCCCACTGAAATTCTTTAAAATCAGTACAATGTAGATCTGAAGAATAGAGCTCATATCCGGCATTTCACACACCGAAACAACCTCTGTGTACCCTTGCTACCAAGAAGTATCCACCTGCACCTCGTGTCAGCATCGCAGAATCTTGAGATTCTTTGAATATTCAGCACCTTCACACATCCCACTCCATCCTCCTGCTCTACCAGGGGGTTAAGAGATGTAAAGGTGGCTGGAGTGGAGTATTTAATGTGACAGAGGCTTCTCAAATCTCTGCATTCCCTTGGGGCATCCCAGCCAGCATCTTTAATAAAACCAAATACTACAGGGGTGCAAGAAGTATCTAGGTTAATAGCTGAGGATTCGCACTTGTTTTCCCCTCACAGCCAAAGTGCTCAATAAGCCTCACAAAAAGAAACCCTTTAGCCTATGACAAAAATTCAGTCAGCCGAAGAAAATGGAGTCCTCTGACAGAACCCAGCTTAGAGAAGAAAACTGTCTTCCCAGTACCCAGAGGCTCAGCTGATGTGAAACACGGTATTCAGGGCTGGGTGAAATATATCGGAAGCTTGGTGTTTGACAAGAGACGTAAATGGGCTGCACTGTCTGTGAGGCAATGAAAGCCGTTTAATCCTGATCCAACTCGAGCCACAGGCTTTCTCTCTCCGCAAACCATCATCACCACCCGTAACATCATTCTCACACTCTGTGCTGGACGCTGAACAAAGGAGCGGGGTCCCCACCGGGTGGGATCTCAGCGTCTGAGCTGTGCGACGCTGACACCTATCGACCTAAAAATACATCAGGCAGAGAAACCTGAAAGAGCAGAAACAGGGACAGGAATACAAATCTAGGATCAAACGCCTTCCAGGATGCAGGATGAAGACGGAACTAAGAAATTCCCCTTTTGGACTGATCGTATTGCAAAGCACTAAATGTACAGGACCAGTGAACACTGACATCCACAGCTGATCACCCCGGGCTCCATATATTCAGAAGAGTGGCATCAAAGCATCTGAAGGATGGACGGGCTGGCCTGGATTTCACCCAGACGTGTCACTCTGAAAATCAGTTTTGCAAAGAAGATATGTTTTAGGAGCTCTTCAAATGCTGGAAAGAAGAAATGATTAAGACTAACATCCGTTTGAGCAGCTTTTTAAAAAAGGCAACAAGCTACAACTAGAACCAGACATGGAACAACTGACTGGTTCAAAATTGGGAAAGGAGTATGACAAGGCTGTATATTGTTACCCTGCTTATTTAACTTATATGCAGAGTACATCATGCAAAATGCCAGGCTGGATGAAGTACAAGCTGGGATCCAGACTGCCAAGAGAAATATCCACAACCTGAGATATGCAGATGATACCACTCTAATGGCAGAAAGAGAAGAGGAACTAAAGAGCCTCTTGATGAGGGTGAAAGAGGAAAGTGAAAAAGCTGGCTGGAAACTCAACGTTCAAAAACCTAAGATCACGGCATGGGTCCCATCACTTCATGGCAAATAGAAGAGGGAAAAGTAGTGACAGATTTTCTTTTCTTGGGCTCCAAAATCACTGTGGACAGTGACTGAAGCCATGAAATTAAAAGACACTTGCTCCTTGGAAGGAAAGCTATGACAAACCTAGACAGCATATTAAAAAGCAGAGACATCACCCAGCCAACAAAGGTCCATAAAGTAAAAACTATGGTTTTTCCAGTAGTCATGTGTGGTTGTGAGAGTTGTACCATAAAGAAAGCTAAGCACAGAACTGATGCTTTTGAGTTGTGGCGCTGGAAAAGATTCTTGAGAGTCCCTTGGACTGCAGGAGATCAAACCAATCAATCCTAAAGGAAATCAACCCTGAATATTCTTTGGAAGGACTGATGCTGAAGTTGAAGCTTCAATACTTTGGCTCCAATATCTGATGTGAAGAGCTGACTCAGTGGAAAAGACCCTGATGCTGGGAAAGATTGAGGGTGGGAGGAGAAGGGGATGACAGAGGATGAGATGGTTGGATGGCATCACCAATTCAATGGACATGAATTTGAGCAAACTCTGGGAGATAATGGAGGACAGGGGAGCCTGGCGTACTGGAGTCCATGGGGTTGCAAAGAGTCGAACACAACTTAGCATCTGAAAAACAACAAAGAGCCACGTCGTAGTCATGTAAAGCCATATCCTCAGATATCCATAGGAATTTAGTGGAGGGGGCAATAAGTAGGCACTATGGGCTCAGGAATGGTAGGGTCTGGGATCTTTTCTGGAATCCAGTTTTCAAATTAATCAATATTTATATTGGCATAAGTAATAAAGGTACATTTGTCTAGTTCTATTCTCTGCCTAAGGGCACTGTGGTCCTTGCTGACCAAAGGCAAACAGAAAGGCCAGACATGCGTCAAGCTGCACCTGGCCCTGCCAGAGCTACCCACCGAGGCGGCCGTCTACCGAAAGCCAGCAGAGGAGGGGAAGGTGTGCAGAGAACAGACTTGTCCATCATGCGTTTCCCGCTATTACCAGGACAGCGGAATCCAGGCATCCCTCTGCCGGCGCAGTCTCTATGTACACACACACCTTACACTCCCTACACTTTCCATTTCTGGGTTTTGGTCCCAAGCAAGAACGGCTAAATAGAGAGGGTGACTCTGTGGGTATTTTTAATCTTTTGGCTATCCCCATTCCAGAATTTTCGCTTCCTAATATATCCAGCGAAAATACACATAAGGCCCCAGGTGTGTCAGAGACACAACCCCCGCATCGTGGAAGCTGAAGCAATCAGAGCCTCCCTTCTCTCCACCCCGTCCGCAACCTAAAGTGGACAAAGGATTTCAGCCAGGCTGATGGAGTGCTCTCTCCCAAAACAGACTCTGGGGTGACTGTCAAGAAGCTCTGGAGCAGCAGAAGTCACTCTTGGTGGAAAAGCAGCAAGAAGCAGACTAGATTGTTCTTGGTCCTGAATCAGGAATTCACCTCCTGTCCTCTCAAGCTCACCCTGTTCCTCCCCACTTTCCAAGACCCCTCTCTGAGTCTCCTCTTCAGCCTGAGAGATGCTGATATCCTTCCAAGAAAGATCCTTTTGGCTTATGTTAGCCAGAGTTGGGTCTTGCTACTTGCAACTGAGAACTCCAACAGCATTATGGATTCTAGAATGCCCCACACATACGCCTGGTGAACCTTGCCCAGCCTGGCAAGAACCATTCCTGACAGCAGCTCTCTGTGTCTGGGCTCCCATCACACAAACAGCAAGCTCCCTAAGTTCTTTCTCCATATTTCTTTGCCTTTCCATTCCTTTTCTGATGTACTTTATGGCTTCCTAGGTGGTGCAGTTGGTAAAAAAAAAAAAAAAAAAAAAAATCCACTTGCCAGTGCAGGAGACACAAGAGATGTGGGTTCAGTCTCTGGGTCGGGAAGATCCCCTGGAGGAGGAAATGGCAACCCATTCCAGTATTCTTGCCTGGGAGATCCCATGGACAGAGACCGGCGGGCTACAGCCTATGCGGTCGCAAGAGTTGGATACAGCTGAATACACAATGCCTGAGAGATTTCTCAAACTCTCCACTTGCTCCAAACATTCCAGGAACATAGACATTTTAGGCATAGATCTTTAGGAAACACTAAGGAGTTTACAACTAGGCAAAATGCAAACTTCTCAGTGTTTTAAATTCAGTGCATTCTCGTCATGTACCAGAGCTGTTTTATTTAGTTAGGTTTTCAGGGAATCCAGCTTCTGTTTGTCAGGTTTACGGGGTCGATGCGTCCCTCTCTCACTGAGGTGTTCAGAGCCTTAATTAGATAGCGAGTATAAAGTGCTTTGACAGCATCGGATGAAAAGTGCTAGAGAAATCTCTAGGGAATGTCTTCATTTTTGGCTCAAAAGACACAAGAAAATTGGAAAGCTTTAACAATCCAGCTAAGGTTTACAGGTAAACTTTGGGGGCTTTTTAGCCATCTGTGTGTGGTATGGTACAAAGACTGAACTTGTTTTTCTGTGTGTGTGTTTTTAACTTATTCTAACTGTAAATAAAGGAGCCGTGTTGAACCACCCCCCTGCAGGACACATTAAATTTAAGTTCTCCATGCTGGGTCTGTGGGATGTAAATTACCAAGTTATTGTCTGTGGACCGTGAATCTTTTGAGCAAAGGAGAAACCTGCCCAGACTCATGTATCTAGTTAACACTTCTAAAGGGACATCTGGGATCCAAAATTTCAATTTCTTTCTTTTGAAAGAAAATGCCCCCAATAATATATATCTCCTGTGTGGGGAAAACTTTCCCTGAAATAGAGACAAGACTTATTTGTTTCTTCAGGTTTGGACCTTGGGTTCATTTAATTACTTCTCAGGCAGGCAAACCCTCTGCTTTGAGGCAGACAAATGATGGCATTGTAAACATCAGTGAGCCTGGATCAAAAACCTTTTCATTCAGAAGGAAAGGACTTGGAGGGAGGGAGTCTCTCTACTGGGCCCAGCTCCACAAACAGTGACTCGCACACCCTGGGGACGGAGGCAGATATGGACACTGGCATTGTGGGCACGCAGCAGACCAGTGTGCTCACCCAGCCGGGGGTGAGCCGGATTTGAGTGAGGAGAGACCCAGCAGGCCTGCAGCTCTGCCAGGGAATCTGAGCCTTCCCTCAACACCTGCCTTTCCAGGGAAGCTTTTTAAAGTGCAAAACTCACACAGTCTTTCCTTACAAAACACACTGTTCACAACTACCCTTTTTCCATTTCTTATCTCATAGGAAAGGATGGCTTAAAAAAACAACTTTGATTCCATCCTTGAAAACAATTCCAAAGAACTCACGTGAGGAAACTGGAAACACATACGTGCAGTATGTATTTCAAAAAGGACATGTTGGTCTCCTTTAAAGACTGCCATGTATTTTCACAAATATTTATTTGTTAGATGTAATAAGGTGGTGTTCCAAATCAGGGAGGCAGAGAGAGAGCTGGGACAACTGGTGATCTTTCTGCATAGAATAAATCTGAATGCCTATAGAACTCCACACCAAAATATATTCCAGATGGATCAACTATTTCAAAGCAGTTACAATACATAGCTGTAAAAAAAAAAAAATTAAGTGCACTTTGCTTAAAATCTTAAATGGCAAAATCCATTCTAGACAAGACACCAAAGTCAGAAGTACAAAGGAAAAGACTGGCAAATTTAACTACATAAGACGTTAAAATTCTTTATGACAAAACTATCATAATCAAAGTCAAAAGAGATGCGACACTGACAATTTTTAATGTATGACAAAGATAGAATGTCATGAGGAAATTGAGATTCCTTACAAATCCATAAACAGAGAAAGAAAGAAAGAAAAACCCAACAAGAAAATCAGTGAAGGATCTGAACAAGTAGTTCATAGAAAATAAAATAGCTGGAAATTTGGAAAAGTAATCATAATTAAACACATTCATAAAGAAATAAAAATTTGAAAAAAAATTAGTTTCTATCATCCTACCAAAGATGAAAGCATTTGCTAATTCTCAGTGTTACCAAGAATGTAAAGAAACAGACATTCACACACAATACTCATGAGACTGAAAATTGGTGCAATTTTTTTTTTCTTTTTTGGCAGTAAAAGGAACTGGCAAGAGCTAATAAACTTACACCTCTAGAAATTTAACCCATGGATATACAAATATAAACATAAGCAGATATTTGCTACAGCATTATTTATAATAATGAAGATTCTGGAAGCATCTGTATACCGATCAATAGGGAATTGCTCAAATAAATTATGAAAAATATCTACAATAGATGGCAGCCATTGTAAAGATTGGAGTAGATATATATGCACCACTATAAAGAGATATTCAAGACAGATAGTTAATTACACAAAGGTTAGCTGCAGAAATCTGGGTGTAGTATGAACTCACGAAAATAAAAATGTACTTGAGACGCAGGTTACTGACACTTCTGGAAAAAGCCATAGGAAATGGATAATAGTGATTTTCCTCTGCGTGGTGGGAATTTCATTCATATTTTCCTTCTTTTTTATTCTTTCCACTTTCACCATGGACTTGCTTTATTTTCACAGTGAAAATCTAGTTTTCAAAAATAAAAAATAAATAGGGGCTCATCTACCATTTAAAATTAATCAAAAGTTTTACTCAACAAATATATTCTGAAGGTAGACGAGTAACCAGACTCCAAAGACAGAATGATGTCCACAATGCCAGCCCCATCCTCCATGAGCTCATTTTATGCCTAGAGAGATAGAAAGAGAGCCAGACACGCAAATAAATAATTGCCCACCTAGATGGGCACGATAGGAAAGATCTCATCCTTTGTGATACCCAGTGCTGCCTGAAGCAGGACTCCAGAGTAGCCCACAATGGACTCACAAGCACAAACCACAGCCTTTCTTGTGATCTCGGACACAGGACTAAAAACCCCAGGAGACAGGGGTCTTCACAGCTCCCCCAGGAACTGGAATACAGCCATCCTTTGAAAGGTCTTTGTCAGTCACTCAGAACGTTAACCTTGGAACTCATCTCTCAAACGGCCTGGGTCAAGGGATCCAGCTCTCAAATATGAGCACATGCTCCATGGGAACCACAGGTCTATTAAGCCTTAGCTTTGGAGCAATTATGAGGCAAAGGGACTCGAAAGCCTGAGGCTTTCATGATGGCAGAGGGGTCTCAGCGATGGCTGTATAACGAGTATTATCCACAAAGCATCACTGCCCCTTCCTTCAACCCCACTTTCGTGCTAACACACGGCTTGTCAGGAGAACTCGTTAGATAGGGACTCACGTATCCTCGCTCAGCTCCCCACCCTTCCGAATGGCTGGACTCTAAAGTCTGCGTTCCTTCCCACATGGGCCCCACTCTCAGAGAAGAAGTCTAGGGTCAAGGAGCCATCCAGCATCTAAAGACCAACCTGAAAATCAGCACGTGGGACTAATGAGATGGCTTGGTCCCATCCTGCTGGGAATATGGCCTTGTGCAAAGATCAGGATCAAAAGATTTCATGGGCTGGGGCAGAGATGAAAGATGAGGAAACTTCCACTAGGTTGGGCAGAGGAAAATGTCCATGGCACAAGTGTGAGTACCACTTTCAAGAACCCCCCCGGGCTCTTTTCCATCACACTGTGTTATCTCCACAGGCCTCCAGAGGGGCCCTCTCCGTGGGAATAACATGGAACAACCCCCACCTTCATGACCACTCCCCAGAGAGCCCCACAGGAATACCAGGTAGGCCACGAATGCAGTGGGCAGGATCGGCAGAGAAGTCCTCACTGTTCACCATCAGCATGACAATGATAGGTCAGGGCAAGAGAGTCAAAGACTGGGTCTTCTGGACCATGAGCAAATCACAGTCTCTCAGGAACACAGTCACCTAAATCTGCAAAATACAGCCTGCCTTACAAGCTGTCAGGATAAACCGAGGCGACACTGCTGAATGAGCTTCATAAACGGCGAGTCATGTTGGCATGTACCCCTTGCTCCCAGATAGCTGACTCAAACATTCCCCAGGAGTGAAACTCTCTCGGACATCATGACTTCAGGAGTAGGGAAACATAGGATGGAGTACTCCTGCAGAATTTCTGTGCGATGCCTGTGCAAGTTTCATACCTGTTTTTAATCTTGGGGGAGGCTCAAGGAAATAATCAAAGAGAGAATCATAAACTTCACAATTATTACTTTCCTTTTCAACAGGAAATACCACTTAAAGGGAAAGAGGAGTGTCACTGGAACAGGAGGCTGTAAGAGATGGTGATGGTTAAGAGCCTCAGGAAGTTGCTGAACGGCTCACGGCCTCGGTTTCCTCGTCTGTAACAGTTTCTACTTCTCAGGCTGCAGGAAATGCTTCGAAGATGCCAAACACCTAGGAAATCCTTACACCTGCTCCATTATAAAGGCCCCATTATAAGCTGAAGAATTGATGCTTTTCAATTGTGGTGCTGGAGAAGACTCTTGAGTGTCCCTTGGACAGCAAGGAGTTCAAACCACTCCATCCTAAAGAACATCAACCCTGAATATTCATTGGAAGGACTGATGTTGAAGCCAAAGCTCCAGTACTTTGACCACCTGATGCAAAGCACCAACCCACTGGAAAAGATTCTGATGCTGGGAAAGATTGAGGGCAGGAAGAGAAGGAGGTGACAGAGGATGAGATGGTTGGATGGCATCACTGATTCAATGGACATGAATTTGAGCAGACTCTGGGAGACAGTAAAGGTCAAGGAAGCCTGACATGCTGCAGTTTATGGACATGACTTAGCAACTGAACAACAACATTTTGCGCTGGGGGAAATGAGGCAGAGATGATAACTTCCTATTTTAGACACGATAAAGTGAACCAGTTTCTAAAGAATGGATGATTCCGAGTCTGTCTCAAACCTACCCTTTCTCCCATTTTCTCTACCATAGGGACAAAACCTCTTTACTAGTCTCCCTACCTTCTTGTCTTGCCCCAGTCCTTCTTTAGTGTTTTTTATCATGTCTTTCTACTTCTCAAAGTTCAGGTCAAAACTTATATTTTCCATTTCCCAAGTTGTAGACTACTTCCACTTAGCATTTACACACTCAGGTAGGACCCCTCCTGGAGGCCTTTCCTACTATCAGGCCACACCCATTCTCAGGTCCTTCCTACAATCTGGATGCTCAGCTTCCCTGGTGGCTCAGCTGGTAAAGAATCCGCCTCAATGCAGGAGACCTAGGTTCGATCCCTGGGTTGGGAAGATCCCCTGGAGAAGGGAAAGGCTACCCACTTCAGTTTTCTGGCCTGGAAATCCATGGACTACAGCCCATAGGATCACAAAAAGTCAGACATAACTGAGGGACTTTCACACTCCAACCATCTGGCTCCAATCATTCTCAGGCCCCTCCTACTATCAGGCCCCGCCCTCACTCAGGCCCCTCCAAATTTGGAATCCTCTCACCATAGACCCTTTCTACTACAGGGTTCCTCCTACTCATAGAAATACCTACTCTTTTCTTTTATGGTTCTGAACCAAGGTGATCACAAATTTTACCTTCATTTTCCACATGTTGGAGACTGGGCTGTAATATTTAACATGATTTTATTCTAAGTTGAGAGATAAAAATGAGAGGCACAGAATAAATTGCAGCTCCTAGATTTGGCTATCTGAAGGATTCCAAGCCCAGCCCATTCTCAGAAATCTCCATGGGATTTCTCTCCTCAGCAGGCCATCTTCCCTCTGCCTTCTAGAGTGTTCCCAGCATGTCTAGGCTCGTCCATGACCAGGACTGGAGAACAAATCCAGAAACATTCCACTTGAAAGTCTACCATCTTGGAATGTGTTTCCTACTCTCTCCAAAAGAAACCCATTACTAGCCACTAGGATGGGCTTGACCCAGTCACCAACGGGAAGACTGTTCCAGATCTGAGTCTAAGGAGCATGGGGCATTGAAGGTACAATCCAGGATGCACTGTCCCCTCTTAATCCAGCTCCTTTCTCATTGCCTGGCTCCAGTGCAAGGAAAGATCACTCTTGCTGTCCTTCCTGCTCCCTTCCAGTCTCCATACCTCTGCAAGCACAGGTAACACTCTTTAGCCATCAGTTCAGTCGCTCAGTCGTGTCTGACTCTTTGTGACCTCGTGAACCGCAGCACGCCAGGCCTCCCTGTTCATCACCAACTCCCGGAGTTTAATCAAACTCGTGTCGGTTGAGTCAGTGATACCATCCAGCCATCTCATCCTCGTCGTCCCCTTCTCCACCTACCTTCAATCTTTCCCAGCATTAGGGTCTGTTCCATAGCCATAGCCCATTCTAAATTAATACACAGAAAAGTAGCATTTTTCTAAAAGAAAAAGAGTCTTCAGAGATGCAAGAGGCCAATAACGTAAACATTCACAGTTTAGTTCCTCAGAGTCACAGCGTCTCGAACACCTGATCATGGTGGACATTACATTTACCTAATAAAATTGCATATTTGGGTTCTTTCCAGAACAAAGAAACAGGCTACTTTCAAAACTGTATTCTAGTCATTATTTCGTGAGAGAGAAAATTGCTTGGAGCCTTGAAATGCAGGTTGATCAGCTTCTGTCTCTCCCCCGTAGGTTTTGAGACTCTCAGGGTCAGATTTCAGTCAAGATTCCAATCACAGCACTCAGCGCTTCTCATCTTGTCAAGTTTCTCTGGTAAACAGAAGCACAGAGCTCAGCAGTGACAACTCAGACCTGATCTTACTGCGGCTGAATATCTATTTTTCTCCCCACCAACTTGCTATACAGATTGCAGCTTTTCCACTCTGCAATTGATGACTGAACTTTCTGGAAAACCCATACTTAGCCTCTTCAGCTCAGAACTTCTCATTTTACCCAAACTAGCAGTTCAGAATAAGACTCCCCCAAATGTGTCACTTTTGTATGAGGATTCCCTTGAGCTAAAGGCACCTGAGACCACGGGGATTCAAGAGAAAACACTGCCCCTCCTGTAACTACCCAGAAGAATTTAAATTGGGGATTTTTCCCAGAAAAGAGTTATGACTGAAGATAAATTGACTTAATGGCCCCACCTATATGGCAGGGCAATCCACTAATATCTACCTTTCTCCTTATTGTCCTGTGAATGGCCCTCCTGTTCTTAGAAGTCCCAAGCCCCTGTCCCATTCTTTAGCTCAGGATGGCATCTATACCTCCTGTTATATTTCTCTCACCCTTTCATGCATATGGTATCTCTGACCCTCTCATGTATGTAGGATTCCCATATGGATGGAATTCGTTTGATTTTCTCTTATTAACATGTCTCAGGGCAATTTAACTCTTAAACCAGTTGGAAGAAACTAGAAGCATTCCTTCCCTAGAAGGGAAAGTTTTCTTCCTCCCCAACACCTACTTTAGAGCCCAGGAAGTGTCTGATGATACCAGCTTCTGCCATTCCGTACACTGAGAAGGGCAAAATCTCCTTGTTCCCAAAGCAAAATGTCTTTTAGAAATTCAATCTCTCTCTAGGAAAAGTCCTTATTTTGACACGAATTATATAGAAGGTAGAGCAGAAGGCCTTGAAAAACAAATGAGCAACTTTTTCAAAAGCTTTCAGAATCAAATGTAAAATTCATTAAGAAAAGTAATGGAAATTTTATGGCTGGTGCACAGATAAATTCATTGCTGCTTCTTAATTCATCAAGCACACATACAAGAGTGTATGCCAAATTGATTGGAACTAACAGCCTCTTAGAAGCTCTAACCAGCTGCAGACTCAGGGTAAACTAGTTGGAACAAAACAAAGAATGCCTCTTTCTCTCCCTTCTTCTCCCAGGTGCTGACTGAATTAAGGGTTCAGTTCAGTTCAGTTGCTCAGTCGTGTCCGACTCTTTGAAACCCCATGAATTGCGGCACGCCAGGCCTCCCTGTCCATCACCAACCCCCGGAGTTCACTCAAACTCACGTCCATCAAGTCGGTGATGCCATCCAGCCATCTCATCCTCTGTCGTCCCCTTCTCCTCCTGCCCCCAATCCCTCCAAGGATCAGAGTCTTTTCCAATGAGTCAACTCTTCCCATGAGATGGCCAAAGTACTGGAGCTTCACCTTTAGCATCATTCCTTCCAAAGAAATCCCAGGGCTGATCTCCTTCAGAATGGACTGGTTGGATCTCCTTGCAGTCCAAGGGACTCTCAAGAGTCTTCTCCAACACCACAGTTCAAAAGCATCAATTCTTCGGCGCTCAGCTTTCTTCACAATCCAACTCTCACATCCATACATGACCACAGGAAAAACCATAGCCTTGACTAGATGGACCTTTTTGGCAAAGAAATGTTTCTGCTCTTCAACATGCTATCTAGGTTGGTCATAACTTTTCTTCCAAGGAGTAAGCATCTTTTAATTTCATGGCTACAGTCACCATCTGCAGTGATTTTGGAGCCCCCCAAAATAAAGTCTGACACTGTTTCCCTATCTATGTCCCATGAAATGATGGGACCAGATGCCATGATCTTCGTTTTCTGAATGTTGAGCTTTAAGCCAACTTTTTAACTCTCTTCTTTCACTTTCATCAAGAGGATTTTGAGTTCCTCTTCACTTTCTGGCATAAGGGTGGTGTCATCTGCATATCTGAGGTTATTGATATTTCTCCCAGCAATCTTGATTCCAGCTTGTGCTTCTTCCAGCCCAGTGTTTCTCATGATGTACTCTGCATAGAAGTTAAATAAGCAGGGTGACAATATATACCCTCAATGTACTACTTTTCCTATTTGGAACCAGTCTGCTGTTCCATGTCCAGTTCTAACTGTTGCTTCCTGAGCTGCATACAGGTTTCTCAAGAGGCAGGTCAGGTGGTCTGGCATTCTCATCTCTTGAAGAATTTTCCACAGTTCATTGTGATCCACACAGGGAATCCTAAATTAACCACCAGGGAGGTCGTAAATGACTCACTTCTCATTACTTTTTAGGATAACCTGGAAAGAAAGCTCTTAACCTCTTCCTTCAGGTTGATGCTTTAGTTATTGGACATAGTTTCTAAACTAGCCATTCAGCAGATCCAACGAGAGAACCAAAGGGATTCTGAAGGTCACCATAATAATTTGTTGGTTTTTTTTTTAAGTGGAAATCATGTCCTCCAGTAAACAAGTCACCACTATATATCTTAATCTAAAACAAATTCTTGTCAGAGAGTTGTGGACATTATTTTACTAGGAAATATCAGTTATTCAAAATTAACAATTTAACACAATTGAGGGCTTAGTCCACACAAGGCACTGTGTGAAGCCTTATATATGTATTATCTCATAGAACCATTGCAACAACCTAATGAGACTGATGCTATCAAATTCCCATTTTTAAAGATGAGAACACTGACACTCAGATAAGTTACAAGGCTTCTCCAGGGTCAGACAGCCAGCATATCTGTTCCAACCCAAAGCTAAGCTGCTTAGCCATCAAGTGATGGCTGACAGGTAAGAGTGGAAGGCGGAAGCTTGTAGGTTTTTTTCCTGGGAGAAACCACAGACAATTTGGACAAGCAAACAGAGAAGCTTCTTTTAACAATAATTTTATAATATTTATAATATTTTTATAATAATATATAATGTGTGTCTGCAATATATTTATAATATTTTATAATGATTTTTAAATGTACAATATTTTAATAATATTTCAACCCTGGAAGGTGGATTTGGTCAGAAAGTGTTAAGACTGGATTTTGATCCTCCTGTTTGGGATCCAAATCCCTGAGGCTTCCATCCTCCAGCAGTCAATGTCTTCAAGTTCACCCTCATAGAGAAGGGAGAAAAGGTCCACATGGTTCTAAATGGTTGGAGGGCATCATCATTGACTCAATGAACATGAGTTTGAGCAAACTCCAGGCGACAGTGAAGGACAGGGAAGCCTGGCACGCTGTAGTCCATGCGGTCGCAAAGAGTCAGACCTGACTGAGCAACTGAACAACAATGGTTCTAAGAGGTGCTCACTTGGGGTTATTTGTTGCAGAAAGTGAAGATGACAGGGAAAGTAACAGCTTCTTATTACAGTTATTAGGAGTGCTGGGCAGTCACCATGGGAGGGGAAAATCTTCAGAGGAAAACAACCCCTAATCTAGGCTGCCTGTTACTTTTGTCTGTTCACCTCCCTGCCCCATGGGAAGGTCTCAGACAACTTCCAGAAGGCACCTTTGGGGTAGTGACCTCCTGAGCCAATATAGTCTGTGGGCTGGGGCAGCTACTAAAAGTTTGAGGAAGCTTTCCTCAAAAGGGATAAAAATGAACAAATCCTGAATAAGAAGTTATTTTTATTTGCATGACTTTGTCAGCTTATTGATGTGATAAACATTTGCTGATTGCTTTCTATATGCCGGCTCAAGCAAGATCTGGAGACCCAAGGGTAAGTAATCCTAAATGATTTTTTTTTCTCCCTTTTAAATGAACAGAGTGATAATTTGAGTAAGCAATTATTGTCATTTCAAATAAGTGGTTTCTGGGCTGGAACACAAAGGTAAATGATTTGATTAGTCTTTACCTTTTCAAAGAAATATCTAATTGGGTCCCTGGAGAATTGCTAGCTTCAGACTTGTAGTGTTTCGTGTATTTGTTTAATTGTGTTTCTGGGTGGCTGCTTAATTAGTCATTTATAGGGAGGGGCAAGAAAGCAAAGGCATACTTTGTTTCAGCGGTGGTTCTGTCAGGGCCTCTACATTAAACAGAAATTCATTTTTCTGTAGGTTTAAGAAAAGCCAATTAACAGTGGTTTAAACATAAAGTTGTTTGTCTCATGTAACAAGAAGTGTGAAAATACTTACGGGGCTGGCAAAGAAGCTCAAAATTGCCATCAGATACAAATCTATCTTTTTCTCTACCATCCTCAGGGTACTGGCATTCATCTTCATGCCAAATTGCCTCCTGGTGGCCAAAGGTCTGCCACTTGCCACCTACCGTGTTTGAGTTCCAGAAAGGAATAAGGAAGAAGAGACATTAGCAGATTTGAGCTAATATCTCACTGGCCAACACTATCACATGGCCACATACTGACTTCAAGGAAGACAAGGAAACTAATGTTTGTTCTTGTTGTCTTAACAGCCTAATAGAGTCAGAGAAAAAAAGAGAGAGAGAAAGAGATTGGAAGTAAGCGGTTAGTCAGGTAAGAGGATCTGTTATTCCACTCACCTATAAAGAAAGGCCATTTTCAAAGTTCCTAGATATTTTTCAAAGGGAGAAATATAAAAAAAAAAAAAGAGTTGCCATAATTGTAGCATAGTTCAAATATATATATTATTTTTACTAACATATAATCTTTCTTTTCAGTGCAATAACTACAGGTAGAATCTTGTTTGGTGGTACCAGCCTTCGAGAAGACAGGTCAGATGGAGCCCTGCCTTCCCGTCTTCCCGCAGACCTCCATGGCAAGTACTGGCTAAGAGCCCCATAAGCTGTAAATAATTATCAATGTCCTCAAGAAAAATTCATCATGACAGTCTTCACTGCATAAACCAGAAGGGAATCTGAAATCAAAAGGACAGAGAAAGTTCCTAAAAAGGTCTATAAAGAGAGATCATTTAGTAATGCCACAAAATAAGAAAGGATAACCCTAAGACATTTAGGGGAGATTATGACTTCAATGTTGACATTTGAAAGTGAAGAGGAGCTAAAAAGCCTCTTGATGAAAGTGAAAGAGGAGAGTGAAAAAGTTGGCTTAAAGCTCAACATTCAGAAAACAAAGATCATGGCATCTGGCCCCATCACTTCATGGGAAATAGATGGGGAAACAGTAGAAACAGTGTCAGACTTTATTTTTTGGGCTCCAAAATCACTGCAGATGGTGACTGTAGCCATGAAATTAAAAGACGCTTACTCCTCGGAAGAAAAGTTATGACCAACCTAGGTAGTATATTCAAAAGCAGAGACATTACTTTGCCGACTAAGGTCTGTTTAGTCAAGGCTATGGTTTTTCCTGTGGTCATGTATGGATGTGAGAGTAGGACTGTGAAGAACGCTGAGAGCCGAAGAATTGATGCTTTTGAACTGTGGTGTTGGAGAAGACTCTTGAGAGTCCCTTGGACTGCAAGGAGATCCAACCAGTCCATTCTGAAGGAGATCAACCCTGGGATTTCTTTGGAAGGAATGATGCTAAAGCTGAAGCTCCCGTACTTTGGCTACCTCATGGGAAGAGTTGACTCATTGGAAAAGACCCTGATGCTGGGAGGGATTGGGGGCAGGAGGAGAAGGGGACGACCGAGGGTGAGATGGCTGGACGGCATCAAGGACTCAATGGACGTGAGTCTGAGTGAACGCTGGGAGTTGATGATGGACAGGGAGGCCTGGCGTGCTGCGATTCATGGAGTTGCAAAGAGTTGGACATGACTGAGCAACTGAACTGAACTGAACTGATGACTTCAATGTTGACTTTGAGAGAAAAGCACAGGTTTTTGCTTTATGCCATTTCCAAACAAGTGTCCTCCTGATAATCATCTAGAGCTGTGTGGCCCAGCATCTCTGAGCCACGTGTGGTTACCGTGCCCTTGAAATGTGGCTGGCCCAAATCAAGAGGTCCTATGGGTGTAAAATCCATACGAGATTTCAAAGGCTTCAGTTCAGTTCAGTTGCTCAGTTGTGTCTGACTCTTTGCAACCCCGTGGACCGCAGCACACCAGGCTTCCCTGTCCATCACCAACTCCCAGAGTTTGCTGAAACTCGTGTCCATCAAGTCAGTGATGCTGTAGTAAGCAAAAAAAAAAAAAAAAGAAAGAAAGAAAGAAACGTAAGATACTTCATTAGTAATTCCTTATATTGAATAAGGAATTCCGTGGTGGCTCGGAGGTTAAAGCGTCTACCTCCAGTGCGGGAGACCCGGGTTCGATCCCTGGGTCAGGAAGATCCCCTGGAGAAGGAAATGGCAATCCATTCCAGTATTCTTGCCTGGAGAATCCCATGGACAGAGAAGCCTAGTACATTACAGTCCACGGGGTTGCAAAGAGTTGGACACGACTGAGCGACTTCACCTTCACCTATATTGAATACATATTGAAATGATAACCATTTGGGCATAGAGAATTAAATAAAATATTGTTAAAATTATTATCACACTTCTTTTTTTAATGTTGCTAATGTAAAATGTAAAACTAGGGACTTCTCTGGTGGTCCAGTGGCTAAGACTTCACACTCCCAATGCAAGGGGCCTGGTTCGATCCCAGGTCAGGGAACAAGCTCCCAAATGCCACAACTAATAGCCTGCCTGCCACAAGAACCGAAGACCCCACATGTCACAAAGAAGACCCAGCACAGCCAAATGAATAATAAATAAATGAAGATTCCATATGCCCCAACTAAAAATCCTGCATGCCACAACTGAGTCCTGGCGCAGTCAACTGAAAGAGAAAGAAAACATAAAACGACACACGTGGCTTATATCTGGTCTTACATTATATTCCATTGTACGATGCTGGTCTCAGAAGGATGACATCTTACTGAAGTGAAAGTGAAGTCGCTCAGTTGTGTCTGACTCTTTGCGACCCCATGGACTGTAGCCCACCAGGCTCCTCCATCCATGGGATTTTCCAGGTGAGAATACTGGAGTGGAGTGCCATTTCCTTCTCCAGGGGATCTTCCCGACCCAGGGATTGAACCCGGGTCTCCCGCATTGCAGGCAGAGGCTTTACTGTCTGAGCCACCAGGGAAGCCACATCTTACTAAAGCCGATCTGTAATAGATGCTGTTGATGTCCCTGCCCGTGGCCCCGTGGCCCATTTCTGAGTTCACCAGCCACCTCCAAGGACATGCGGGCCAACAGGTTCCCAGCTGCCACCTCAAGGAGATGTCTCTCTGCTTCTCAGCTTACAGGCCTGCTCTGAGGGCTAGGAGCTTGTCAGGGCAGCGCAGAAGGGCCCAGTCGTGCTCCCATGAGGAGCCCTGAACCAAGAGGGGCTGGTGAGGAAACGCCGGCTTCAGCAGTGTTTTCTGTGGTCCCCCTGAGTCCCCAGCAGATCAAGCCCCGAGGTCCACAGCACAGCTTCCTCACTAACGCAGATGGTGACCCTCCTCCATTCCTAGCGTCCCTCCCTCACTCATGCCTCCTGGAAGCTCTCTGACCCCAGTCTTTGTCTCAGCTCTGCTTCAGGGGGCCCAAACCAAGAGAACAATTCAGACATTCTCACAATCCCTCCTTCTAGGACCCGTGCCAAGGATCTTTTGACTTAACAACTCACACTGAGCTTTTCTTCCTGGGCTATTATCAAAGCTGTCTTTAATTACTATTGTTTTCTATCAATTCATTTTGGAGTCCATTGTTAATTGCTTTAAAAGACAAACGAAAGGATTCTGCTCTAATTACACACATAGCAAATCATTTGAGTTTGCTTTTTTTTTTGCTTTCCAAGTAATTTGCTTACATTTAAGCTATACTTACGGAGTGTTCTCTTCATTATCAAGTCATTAAGGACACTGATGTGGCCTTTGAAACATTTTGTTCTGCTCTGGGGCAAAGACAGATTCTTGTCGCCTAACAAAATCAAAATGCACAAGACTCTCAAACACATTTCTCATCTGATCTGAAAAAAGTCATGACCAGCAGGGAATCCGTGTTGGTAGGGGACAACCATTCCCCGGGCCCTGTGAGCAAGGATCAAACAGTAGATATAGCTGTGGGATGTTCAGGATGCTCTGATCAGCAGCACAGCCATTGCTGACTGATCCAGTGCTGCTTTGGCTGTATGATAGAGATTTTTTAAAAATAGGCTTTAGATTCTGACAGATCCAGGTTCAATCCTGTGTCTACAGCTTACCAGTGTGACCTTCTTCCAATCACTCATTCCTTCTGAGCCTCAGCTTCCCTATCAGTCATATGAGGATCAGAGCTCTCATAGAGTGAGCATGGGGGGACACTGGCTCACATTTAAGAGTCTTAGAGGCTTCTCTGGTGGTTTAATGGAAAAGAATCCACCTGCAGTGAAAGAGACACAGGTTCGATCCCTAGCTGGGGAAGATCCTCTGGAGAAGAAAATGGCAACCCACTCCAGTATTCTTGCCTGGAAAATCCCATGGACAGAGGAGAGCGGCAGGCTACCAGTCCATGGGGTCGCAGAGTAAGACATGACTTAGACGGTTTACACTGTCTTCAAAAATCTCTATTTGGATACATATTTTAAGGGTTTTTTTTTTTAAAGCTGCTTTTTAATATACTTTTGTGCACTTCTTCAGTCATTTGCACACTTTACCTTCCAGGTATCCCAGATCTCTCTTGACTCAGACCATGATGAGAATAGCCATCCTATCTATCCAGCAGTTCCTTTCATCAATTCACAGGGAACACTAGAAAACATAAGACTTGTTCCAAACCAATTGTCCTTATCCTTCTTCTCATCAAGGTCCACACACACCTCTCCCCAGAGCCTTCCCACTTTGGTCTTTCTGGGGTCCCTGGAATACCCTGTACCCTAACTTTGCTCTTCTGTGTGGCTCTCCAGTTGGACATTCGGGATTGTCATTCTGGGAATCAATAAATAACTTGGTACACCCTCAGAGTGTTCTCCCTCATGAATTATCGCTATGGAGGGCCTTGACAGTCTCTCTCCCAATTCCTAGAACTAGACCTAGACTCTGTCCCCATTAGACAATGTATCCAGCAAGGTCCCTGGCAGGCAGTGCTCAGGCATCACAAGCTGTTCCTCTCTTGTACCTGATAAATTTCTTCTGGTCTGAAACCTTCCCAGGAAGCTGAGACTTTATTCAGTGTTTCATTTAACTAGAAATAACTATTGAGTGCCTATGAAGTGTGAAGCCCTTTGCTAGATTCTAAAATAAGGATGAAAAGAGCTGCAGAGAAAAATGTAGCCTCTTGTCCTTCCAGGAATTTACAATCCACCTGACTTTAGCACAGAGAAACCTATTAAGTCCTCAATCAAAGCTTGTTAAAGGAAAAACAGACATAAACACAATGAAAAGTTTAAAAATTATTGTCAGGGTTTTGATGGGGCTTAAGGCAATGGCACCCCACTCCAGTACCCTTGCCTGGAAAATCCCATGGATGGAGGAGCCTGGTACGCTGCAGTCCATGGGGTCGCTGAGAGTTGGACATGACTGAGTGACTTCACTTTCACTTTTCACTTTCATGCACTGGAGAAGGAAATGGCAACCCACTCCAGTGTTCTTGCCTGGAGAATCCCAGGTGGAGCCTGGTGGGCTGCCGTCTATGGGGTCGCACAGAGTTGGACACGACTGCAGCAACTTAGCATCAGCAGTAAGATACACTACACATGGACATCACCAGATGGTCAACACCGAAATCAGATTGATTATATTCTTTGCAGCCAAAGATGGAGAAGCTCTATACAGTCAACAAAAACAAGACCAGGAGCTGACTGTGGCTCAGATCATGAACTCCTTATTGCCAAATTCAGACTTAAGCTGAAGAAAGTAGGGCAAACCACTAGACCATTCAGGTATGACCTAAATAAATCCCTTATGATTATACAGTGGAAGTGAGAAATAGATTTAAGGACTAGATCTGATAGATAGAGTGCCTGATGAACTATGGATGGAGGTTCGTGACATTGTACAGGAGACAGGGATCAAGACCATCCCCAAGAAAAAGAAATGCAAAAAAGCAAAATGGCTGTCTGGGGAGGCCTTACAAATAGCTGTGAAAAGAAGAGAAGCGAAAAAGCAAAGGAGAAAAGGAAAGATATAAGCATCTGAATGCAGAGTTCCAAAGAATAGCAAGGAGAGATAAGAAACACTTCCTCAGCGATCAATGCAAAGAAATAGAGGACAAGAACAGAATGGGAAAGACTAGAGATCTCTTCAAGAGAACTAGAGATACCAAGGGAACATTTCATGCAAAGATGGGCTCGATAAAGGACAGAAATGGTATGGACCTAACAGAAGCATAAGATATTAAGAAGAGGTGGCCAGAATACACAGAAGAACTATACAAAAAAGATCTTCATGACCAAGATATTCACGATGGTGTGATCACTCACCTAGAGCCAGACATCCTGGAATGTGAAGTCAACTGGGCCTTAGAAAGCATCACTATGAATAAAGCTAGTGGAGGTGATGGAATTTCAGTGGAGCTGTTTCAAATCCTGAAAGATGATGCTGTGAAAGTGCTGCACTCAATATGCCAGCAAATTTGGAAAACTCAGCAGTGGCCACAGGACTGAAAAAAGTCAGTTTTCAACCCAATCCCAAAGAAAGGCAATGTCAAAGAAGGCTCAAACTACCACACAATTGCACTAATCTCACTCACTAGTAAAGTAATGCTCAAAATTCTCCAAGTCAGGCTTCAGCAATATGTGAACCGTGAACTCCCAGATGTTCAAGCTGGTTTTAGAAAAGGCAGAGGAACCAGAGATCAAATTGCCAACATCCACTGGATCATCGAAAAAGCAAGGGGGTTCCAGAAAAAACATCTATTTCTGCTATATTGACTATGCCAAAGCCTTTGACTGTGTGGATCACAATCAACTGTGGAAAGTTCTGAAAGAGATGGGAATACCAGACCACCTGACCTGCCTCCTAGAAATCTATATGCAGGTCAGGAAGCAACAGTTAGAAGTGGACATGGAACAACAGACTGGTTCCAAATAGGCAAAGGAGTACGTCAAGGCTGTATATTGTCACCCTGCTTATTTAACTTATATGCAGAGTACATCATGAGAAACGCTGAGCTGGAAGAAGCATAAGCTGGAATCAAGATTGCCGGGAGAAATATCAGTAACCTCAGATATGCAGATGACACCACCCTTATGGCAGAAAGTAAAGAGGAACTAAAAAGCCTCTTGATGAAAGTGAAAGAGGAGAGTGAAAACGGTGGCTTAAAGCTGAACATTCAAAAAATGAAGATCAAGGCATCTGGTCCCATCACTTCATGGGAAATAGATGGGGAAACAGTGTCGGGCTTTATTTTGAGGGGGGCTCCAAAATCGCTGCAAATGGTGACTGCAGCCATGAAATTAAAAGACGCTTACTCCTTGGAAGAAAAGTTATGACCAACCTAGATAGCATATTCAGAAGCAGAGACATTACTTTGCCAACAAAGATCCATCTAGTCAAGGCTATGGTTTTTCCTGTGGTCATGTATGGATGTGAGACTTGGACTGTGAAGAAAGCTGAGTGCCGAAGAATTGATGCTTTTGAACTATGGTGTTGGAGAAGACTCTCGCGAGTCCCTTGGACTGCAAGGAGATCCAACCAGTCCATTCTGAAGGAGATCAGCCCTGGGATTTCTTTGGAGGGAATGATGCTGAAGCTGAAACTGCAATACTTTGGCCACCTCATGCGAAGTGTTGACTCATTGGAAAAGACTCTGATGCTGGGAGGGATTAGGGGCAGGAAGAGAAGGGGACAACAGAGGATGAGATGGCTGACTCAATGGACGTGATACCACATTGGTGATGGACAGGGAGGCCTGGCGTGCTGTGATTCATGGGGTCACAAAGAGTCGGACATGACTGAGCAACTGAACTGAACTGAAGACACACTTGTCAAAGGCATCTAGCAATACCCAAATCCTGCCAGGCTTCCTTCCACACCTTGAGGTCCTCACACAAGGGACGATGACAAATAGGACTTGAAGAACCGTGCCATTTTTAATTACCTGAAATTGGGCTCTAAGATCCTATGAAGAGTTGGTGGAAAGCTTGAAGGGTGCCCATGTTCTACCCAAAAGCCAAACGGCCTTTGCCATCTTCCTAAACCCAAACCCAAATCTTGGGATTGCATGCCCTCTGACTAGAACAACAGCCTGGGTCACAGGAGATGGGGAATAAAGAGGGTAAGGCCTCTCCAATTGCTGGTTCAGTACCTGAGCCTTCTTAACACACAGGTATCCTGACCTTGATAAATGTGGCCCTACTGGTGGACAGAAATCTCACCTCTTTCCCCTATGCTAATATGAAGCAATACATCACAAACTGATGAGAAAATGGTAGACAGAGAACACTATAAAACAAAGAAGAATGAATTCACTTTGCATCAGGATAATAAAAGAGGTAATAAGATGTTATTTTACACAGTTGCTCTTGCCTTGAACATAAAAATAGTTCCTCCCATCAAGGAAAGCCAGAAATCAACCTGTTCCTCCCCTTCTCCCCGGAACCCACACATTCTCACAAGGGAGCCCGCTCTGTACTACTTCTCAGCCCGTACCATCACAACAAACATGGGCTCAATGCACAGCCCAGTTCTGCAGTCAATTACCAGCAAGTTCACAAGCTGCTCTCTCTTTGAAACATGCATGTGAGAGAGAACTGCTTGGTTGGTTAATGAAATTCTTTTCTCAACTGCTTTCTCAGTATTTTCCGTAATTGAACTGTCGACAGACAAAACAAGGACGGCTGCTCCTAATAGCATGTGGCATTTCGTAGACACCTTTGAATGAACTATAACAAAGCATGTTAAACAAATGTTTACTAGCTGTGTAGTTCTTTTGGAGGGCAACCTACTACAACTTTCTTAAATGAGAGTATGCCGAAGAACCACTGAGTAACTCTTGATTCATGAAATATTATGGAAAATGGCATCTTTTGACAAAAATTTTTAAGATGGTATTCTCCTTTTTATTCATTTAATTAATCCATGCATGTAGAGAAATATTACATTTCACATGAGCTAGAGGGAAACACCTTAAATTTTCTGGGATTCCAAACTCCCTTGTCTATTCTATTCCATTCTTTTATTTGCACATCTTTCTGTTTCTTGACGTGAAGTAAAAGTCGCTCAGTCATGTCTGACTCTTTGCGACCCCATGGACTATCCAGTCCATGGAATTCTCCAGAATACTGGAGTGGGTAGCCTTTCCCTTCTCCAGGGAATCTTCCCAACCCAGGGATCAAACCCAGGTCTCCACACTGCAGGCAGATTCTTTATCAGCTGAGCCACAAGGGAAGCCCAAGAATACTGGAGTGGGTAGCCTATCCCTTCTCCAGTGGATCTTCCCAACCTAGGAATCAAACTGGGCCCAGTCTCCTGCATTGCAAGAGGATTCTTTACTAACTGAGCTATCAGGGAAGCCCTTCTATTTCTTAGCCCAGGTCTACAGCTCAAATATGTTTTGCTCCTTCATCTCTGCCTTCATGGACTTAGAGACACTGATAAATGTAATGCAGGTTTAGAACCTATCTATTCCACAGTTACTCAGCTTCTCTATCTGGCATATGTTTGTACCTGTCAGTATTTGTGCTAATTATAATGTTGCCTGATTTCAAAAGAAACATAGTGTATAAGAAATGAAGAGAAAGAACCTTGAACCACTGGAAAACTCAGGTGCTTCTATTTCTACCTAAGGAAATTTGGAAAAACACTCAAAGTATATATATACTTGATAAGTTTATAATCAAAATGACCCTGAATAGTTTTGCTATTTGTATATCTGAAGCATCACATTTTGATGTCCCCCAAAACTGATAGGCAGAGTATGCAACTTTTTGCTAGGGATATATTGAATAGGATGTTAATCCTAGGTGGCACTATTGGTAAAGAACCTGCCTGCCAATGCAGGAGATGTAAGAGATGTGGGTTTGATCCCTAGGTCTAGAAGATCCCCTGGAGAAGGGCACGGCACCCCACTCCAGTATTCTTGCCTGAGAATCTCCATAGACAGAGGAACCCGGTGGGCTACAGTCCATGAGGTCACAAACAGTCAGACACGACTGAAGCAACTTAGCACACACTAGGAAAGCCAGTTAGGCTAGCAGTTGACAAATATGGGAACTGGAGATACCCATATGTTTACCCCAACATTTGACATGTTTCCTGGTTACAGTAGACACAGAAGTGGGCAGTTGAAGCAGCCGTCACGTGATTTTAAAAAATAACACTGCACTATAGATTATAGGGCACAAGAGGTGAGGGGAAGAAGACCAAGTGTTTAACCTGAATAACCCAGACCATCTATAGAGCGCAAATGAACTACATAATTACCCAACTGACTAATTTGGTTATTGCTGTGATATGCGAAGCAGATGGACAAAATCAACTGCAGGCATGATGCTAGATTCTAGGATTCAAAAATAAACGAACTATAACACCTGCTCTTCACAAAGCCAGAACCTAATAGGGACAACCATGGAGGAAGGAAGGGAGGGAGGAAGAAAGGAAGCAGAGAAGGGGAAAGGAGGGGGAAAGGGAGAAAATAAGGGATATAGAGAAATAAAAGGGGGGGTTGAATCTACCTGGGAGTGGGCAATAAGGAAAGAGGAGATGATGTTCAAACAGGTTCTAGAAAGAAGTGCCAGCATTTACTCAAAAGACAAAGTGATAAAGGTGTTCAAGGCCTTTATGTTTGGGCATTTGCATCTTCTGTTTCCTAGAGTTTGCAGTCTGAGTAATGAAAAGAAAGACTTCAAAATCAGCAGAACATGCCTCAAAAACAGAAAATTGCTATTGTTGTTGTTTAGTCACCGAGTTGTGCCCAACCCTTTTGCAACCCCGTGGACAGTAGCTAGCCAGACTCCTCTGTCCATGGGATTTCCCAGGCAAGAACACTGGACTGGGTTGCCATTTCCTTCTACAAGGGATCTTTCCAACCCAGGGATCAAATTCGCATCTCCCGCATTACAGGCTGATTCTTTACCACTGAGCCACCTGGCAAGCCCCCCAAACAGAAATATGTTTGAACAATTGCCTCTTTTAATGATTTAGATGGAGAAGGAAATGGCAACCCACTCCAGTATTCTTGCCTGGAGAGTCCCATGGACAGAGGAGGCTGGTGGGCTACTGTTCATGGGATCAAAGAGAGTCTGACATGACTGAGTGACTAAGCACAATGATCTATAATCACAAGCTGGAATCAAGATTGCCAGGAGAAATATCAATAACCTCAGATATGCAGATGACACCACCCTTATGGCAGAAATCAAGGAATTAAAGAGCCTCTTGATGAAAGTGAAAGAGGAGAGTGAAAAAGCTGACTTAAAACTCAACATTCAAAAAATGAAGATCATGGCATCTGGTCCCATCACTTCATGGCACATAGATAGAAAAACAATGGAAACAGTGACAGACTTTATTTTCTAGGGCTCCAAAATCACTGCAGATGGTGACTGCAGTCATGAAATTAAAAGGTACTTGCTCCTTAGAATAAAAACTGCAACCAACCTAAACAGCATATTAAAAAGCAGAGACATTACTTTGCCTACTAAGGTCCAAATAGTCAAAGCTATGGTTTTTCCAGTAGTCATGTACAGATGTAAGAGCTGGACAATAAAAAAGGCTGAGCACTGAAGAACTGATGCCTTCAAACTGGGGGGCTGGAGAAGACTCTTGAAAGTCCCTTGGTCTGCAAGGAGATCAAGCCAGCCAATCCTAAAGGAAATCAACCCTGAATTTTCATTGGAAGGTCTGATGTTGAAGCTGAAGCTCCAGTACTTTCACCACCTGATGCAAAGAGCTGACTCATCAGAAAAGACCCTGATGCTGGGAAAGACTGAAGGCAGGAGAAGGGGGCAACAGAGGATGAGATGGTTGGATGGCATCACCGACTCAATGGACATGAGTTTGATCAAGCTCTGGGACATGGTGAAGGACAGGGAAGCCTGGTGTGCTGTAGTCCATGGGTTGCAGAGTTGGACATGACTGAGCAACTGAACAGCAACAATGATCTAGAACAGTGGTTCTCAAAATGTGACCCCAGGCAGGCAGCATGAACATCACCTGAGAACTTGTTAGAAACACAGGTTCTTGCCCTTATCCACTGACTCAGAAACTTCACTGCAGGTGCAGTAGAGTGTTCTCAGGTGCTCTAGGGAGCGCTGATGCCAAAGTTTGAGAACAGCTGCCCAGAGCGAGTATCAACCTGTAATATGCTTTCTGCATCTTGCCAGTAGAAATAACGAAAGCTTTCTTAAATCTAATTCATAGAAATGCATCACATTACTGGTTCCTAAACTTCTATGAGATGGCTGGATGGCATCACGGACTCAATGGACATGAGTCTGAGTGAACTCCAGGAGTTGGTGATGGACAGGGAGGCCTGGCATGCTGCGATTCATGGGGTCGCAAAGAGTCAGACACAACTGAGCGACTGAACGGAACGGAACGGAAACTTCTATCCATGTACAAAATCAATGCTCATCTTGAAATTTTTCACTGATCCCCAATGAAATAAGTGAAGAAACCAAGAGCTTCTCACAAAGCATGTTCTTTTTTTTGACCAAGGAAATTGGGGCTTCCCCAGTGGACTAACAGTAAAGAATCTGCCTGCAGTGGAGAAGACGTGTGTTCATTCCCTGGGTTGGGAAGATCCCCTTGAGAAGTACGTGGCAACCCAGTCCAGTAGTCTTGCCTGGAGAATCCCATGGACAGAAGAGCCTGCTGGTGGGCTATAGTTTGTAGGGTCACAAAGAGTTGGACACGACTGAAGCAACTTCGTACACACAAACCTTTTTTACTGTTAAATTTTCATTCTTTTTATGGAATAACAGTAGTAAAAGAACAATGACTTTTTCCAAATAAAGTTAATTGGCAAAATAGATTATTGCCTATGTTGATCCTCAAAAGGTTTTTTTAATGTATTAGTCCAAAAACTTAGACATCTGTGAACCACTGAAATTAATAGCATATGCATAGCTTTGCCTGGAGAAGGCAATAGCATCCCACTCCCATACTCTTGCCTGGAAAATCCCATGGATGGAGGAGCCTGGTGGGCTGCATCCATGGGGTCACAAAGAGTCGGACACGACTGAGCGACTTCCCTTTCACTTTTCACTTTCATGCATTGGAGAAGGAAATGGCAACCCACTCCAGTGTTCTTGCCTGGAGAATCCCAGGGCCGGGGGAGCCTGGTGGGCTGCCGTCTATGAGGTCGCAGAGAGTCAGACACGACTGAAGTGACTTAGCAGCAGCACAGCTTTGCCAGGGAGAAAAAAACATATGAATGTATTTTTCTACCTGAGAGTCAATAATGTTTTACTAAGATTTGTGTCTATTTTTATTCCAGAAACATCTAAATTAAGTTTGAGATTCAAAAAAAAAGCTTTAGTAGTATATAAATTTAATAAATATCCATCTCTGACACTTATTCTAGGATGACCATTTTCCTTATGAATTGTCACTTGGAAAATTTCTTATTAGTGATATAATATTTATATACTATATCACCTATGTGTATGTGTGTGGAGGGATGTATTTATTTACTAGATTTTTTGAGATCCCCAAGCACCTTGAGGAGAGTAGGAAGGGTAAGTAGAGACAGTATCATAAATAAACTATTATTATTTATAATGTACATTCTTCATTCTCATGCACTAATGCACAATGTTATTTATTAGTTTAATCACTGTTGTGAGAATTGTTATTATTATTTCATGATATAAAACTGAAAATGGAAACTGGAATAGAGGAAAGAAAAAAATACATTCTAAACTTGAGGACATGTAAGATTTACTATACCTAACCTGTGCATAGATAAACCATATTTATTCCTATTATAATCCCTTATTCATCAAGGTATTAAATTGCCTCCTACCCCAGGAGCCACTGGAGCATTAGTGACCACTGGAACACAAACCTCACCTCCTCTCATCATCTCCACAACCTTCCTTTCTTATAGTTGTACTATAACATCCTGTCCCAACTTAACCCCTCAAGCCTCAGATCACTGCAGGCCAGAACAGCTACTTCTGTAGATCCAGGGGGTCCAGAGGGCTCAGGGGATTAAAAAATCCTGAGTGAACAGTTCAGACATCCCCATCCTATGTCTCAGAGTCCTCTCTGCCCCCAGTGAGGGTCATGACCTGATGAGAGGCACCTGCCCAGCTGTGAAATCAACCTTCCTGGAGATCTGCAGTTCTTGTCATTAAATACTGAGCCTGCTCTTTAGCTTTTTCTGCCCTCTGGATGCAACAGAGAATCGAGTAAGTCCTCTGCCTATGAAAGAGTTCTGTTCTGAGAGCATGTTCATAAGTCCAATGACGTTAGCCTAGGTACCCACACAATCACCTATACATAGTACTATGCTATAGTAGGGGGTCCTCAGAAGGCACCAGTGGTAAAGAACCAGCCCGCCAATGCAGGAGACATAAGAGACATGGTTTTGATCCCTGGGTTGGGAAGATCCCCTGGAGGAGGGCATGGCAACCCACTCCAGTATTCTTGCCTGGAGAATCCATGGAAAGACGAGCCTGGCAGGCTATAGTCCATAGCGTCACAAAGAGTCAGACACGACTGAAGGGACTTGGCACACACGCATACTGTAGTAGATTTATTGTACTTCTCACACACAAAAAAATACACAAAAGGCAAATATAAAAAATATAGAAACGACCTACAATCCTACAGTACCTTAAAACATACAGTAATATATTCCTGTATTACTGGGCATGTTGGCATCTTTGAACATTCACCACTTGAATGTTCATATATAGGGGACTTACTGTATTTTCATCTACGAAGGAGGAGCTCTAGCTCTCACTGGCTAGTGACCTTAAATGTGCCGCCAGTGTGTAGAGAGCCCCCGGCAAGAGCTATTCAGTTGGTAGTTCTTGCAACGACCACTTCCCCCAAAGCGTCCCTGTGCCTGAGCTACTGAGCCTACCAGTGTGCCCTCTTTCACTGGAGTCCCATCCCAGTTTACCACTGGTGACAATTCTAAGGACTGTACCATCATTGCATGCCAAGAGCTAGCATCACTCCACCTGCCACCAGCAAAAGGTGGCAAATGGCCACTGCAAATGTTCACTGCAAATGGCCTTCTTAAATCTGCTTTATAGAACACCTTTGAGCCCAGCTGGCTTAGGGCAGGTTCCCTAGCAAACAGGTGCTGAGGCAGGAGAACTGCATGTGTCCTGGGAACGCTCCCCTGAACCATACCGGTGAGGGAGTGAGGAGCAGGATCAGGCAGAGGGAGACCTTGAACTTGGGCAGAGTCCTTGGCCTATCCCAGGGGAGCTCTGAAGGTGAAATGGCTCTAAGGAGTTGGCCTATATTTGGGGGCAAGAAGACCGGTCCATTGCACACCCACATCAACCAGTCATTGACCCGAGGGCAGACATGGAATGAGCCAGTTCCCTTCCTGGGTATGGGCTCAGACATGAGTTCGTAGCAGGCACTATGCCTGACAGCTGGGGGAACACATGTTCGGTCCCAAAGGGGGCCTCCAGACAGCAGAGCCACGTCATCCCTGCGAGTCAAGAACTGGGATGATGCAAATGATAAAGATGCTTGGTTGCTTCCCAGCCTGGCATCCGCTGGCTTCTCCAAGCTCATCTACCGCAGCACTTCTACTCAGACCGCTTCAGCCAACTGGTCTCCCTCCAAGAGGCTCCCTAAAGAACCCACAAACCGTCCTGCCTCTCAGCCTTGGCTCACCGCCTGCCTCCTGCCTGGCGCACCCTGCTCCTCCCGCCACTTCTCACTGTTTCTCATTCAGTCCAAGCCCCACCTTCTCCAGGAAGTCTCACGTGTGGCTCCAGCCTGCACTGCCCTCCCCTGTTGTGACTCCTGTACTAATCCCTCTAGTTCACTATTTTGAGATGCATCTCCCCTGACTTCCACCAGACTGAGCGCTGATACCTGCCAAGATGCAACCTTAGAGAGAGTGAGAAGGTCTGGGGGCTTCGCCTTCTCCATTTGTGTTAAACCTAGAACTTATTTACTTGTTGCTGCTGTTTCGGTCGCTACGTTGTGTCCGACTCTTTTGCAACCCTATGGACTGTAGCCTGCCAGGCTCCTCTGTCCATGGGGTTTCCCAGGCAAGAATACTGGAGTGGATTTCTCTTCCTTCTCCAGGGGATCTTCCCTATGGAGGAATCAAACCTGTGTCTTCTGCATTGGCAGGCAGATTCTTTACCACTGAGCCACCTGGGGAGCTCTTATTTACTTATTACTGGAATGCATATCTTAAGTAACTACTAAGTGTCAGGCCTTGGAGAAGGCATTGGCATCCCACTCCAGTACTCTTGCCTGGAAAATCCCATGGATGGAGGAGCCTGGTGGGCTGCAGTGCATGGGATCGTGAAGAGTCAGACATGATTGAGCCACTTCACTTTCTCTTTTCACTTTCATGCATTAGAGAAGGAGATGGCAACCCACTCCAGTGTTCTTGCCTGGAGAATCCCAGGGACGGGGGAGCCTGGGGGGCTGCTGTCTATGGGGTTGCACAGAGTCGGACACGACTGAGTGACTTAGCAGCAGCAGCAGTAAGCATCAGGCCTAACAACAATCCTTTTCTCCATGAGTTAGCAGTGGGGTTGGAGGGGTGATCTTGTTCATGGAATCTTTCGTTCAGAACAGAAAGCCAGGGAGGCCAATGGACTTGCCACAGCCTTGAGAGAAGGCCAAAAGGGGAACAAGTTAAGGAAGAGGGAAATTCTGCAGAAAATGGACATGGAGGTGAGCCAACCCAACTCCATACTCACCCTCTTCGGCCGTGACTAACTTTGCGAAAACCATCACTAATACCTGAGGTCTGGAGCTATTAATTTTTACTCAATTCTCTCAAATCCCCAAGAACACATTCCTCCTCTCTCCAAACATAAAAAAGAAGTTCAGAAAAAAAAAGAGAGAGAGAAAGAGAGAGACAACGAAAATAGAAATTAAAGCTGGTGGGGAGGAAAGAGTAACTTTGAGAGTTCGACTTTAAATCTGGGCTAGTTCCTTTAGATTTCAGAGCCTCAGGGCAATGACCATTTCTTATTCCTAGTTTAGTTTAAGCACACAGCTCCCTCACAGGTGTCTGTCTCACCAACTTTAAAACTGTGCCCTTAGAATGAACTTCTCCAGGGCTGGAGTAAATAAACATCCTCTTCCATGAGATCATGTCTCTTTTTCATAAAGTATCTTTGTTCCGTGCTCCTGGAATTTCAAAATGTATGCTTTCTGGGTTTTGCAAATGGGAAGACCCTGGAGAAAGGAAAGAAGTGAGGGGAGAAGGGGGCAAGTGGGCCTGAAGATAAAAATGCAGCAAAGCACAAACCTCAGCCCAGTCCTGTCACCAGGGGCTTGGCTCAAGAGAAGCAAGACACAAGCTGCAGTCCCACATGAGGGAACGGCAGTCAGTTAAATTGCCCTACATCTAAGAAGGTGGTGGTGGTGATGGCGGTAGTTCAGTCGCTAAGTCATGTTGACTCTTTTACAACCCCACAGACTGTAGCCCACCAGGCTCCTCTGTCCATGAGGTTCTCCAGGCAAGAATACTGCAGTGGGTTGCCACTTCCTTCTCCAAGGGATCTTCCTGACCCAGGGATTGAACTTGCCTTTTCTGTGTCTCCTACATTGCTGGGTAGATTCTTTACTACTGAGCCACCTGGGAAGCACCCTAAGAAGGTTGAAGAGACAGCAAATCCTGCCTCCATGGACTTGTTTATTCCCTTCAGTAAACCTCTTCACTAATCCTCTCATTCTCAGGTTATCGAAATAAACCCACAGGAGAGACCTCAACACTTATGTCGGCCAGCCACCCACTTTGTTTCTGACTATGCTCTTTTGAACTGTAGTGCTGGAGAAGACTCTTGAGAGTCGCTTGGACTGCAAGGAGATCCAACCAGTCCATCCTAAAGGAGATCAGTCCTGGGTGTTCACTGGAAGGACTGAGGCTGAAACTGAAGCTCCAATACTTTGGCCACCTGATGTGAAGAACTGACTCATTTGAAAAGACTCTGATGCGGGGAAAGATTGAAGGTGGGAGGAGAAGGGGATGAAAGAGGATGAGATGGCTGGATGGCACTATGGACATGAGTGAGCAAGCTCCAGGAGTCGATGATGGGCAGGGAAGTCTGGTGTGCAGCAGTCCATGGGGTCACAAGGAGTCAGACACAAATGAGCGAACTGAACGAATGCTGCTCCCACTGAACGAATGCTGCTCCCAACCCCCTCACTGCTGATCACACCCTGTCCTCGGATCCTTGCTTTTGTGTCCAGGGACACTGCTTGTGCCGTATCTGGCTATGTTCCTCCACATGTATTTTCAAGGCTCAGGAATGCCCATGTTCAAGTCTATTCCACAGACACATCACAAAGAACAGTTATTGACCAGTGGGGCTTCTAGAAATGTATAATGTGCTGATCAGCAGGTGAACCAAGAAGAAGGGAAAAGACATCAATGCTCCAAGACAATAAGAGAGTGTCCCTTTTCCCACAGGGACATGAGCTGCTGGAATTACAGCATCCTCATGGGTGGCCTAGAGGCTATGCGAGGAGTGTTCAGGATCAACTCTTTCTCCCCCATCTAGTTTCTAAGCTTCTGCACTTCTTTACAAGCCAGTCCTTCCATTTAACCTGGAGGGTAAAGAGCAACCCAATGCAATATTCTTGCCTGGAAAATCCCATGGACAGAGGAGCCTGGTGGGCTACAGCCCACAGGGTCACAAGGAGTTGGACACGACTGAGCACTGCACAGCCTTCCATTCAAACTCCCCTCCTAGTCCAAAGAAGAAGTGCTTATGCAAAGTCAGGACGCTAAGTACTTTTATCATGGCATCACTACCAGTTAGCGATACAGGAAGCAAGCCCCCTTCCCTCTGGGTCTCAGGGTCTTTACCTAGAAAGCAAGGATGGTGGACCAGCTCATTCCTGCACTCCCTCCAGCTCTTGGTACCCAAGCTAATACATGAGTCTCACACACACATTCTTCTCTTACAGCATCAGGGCTAGAGCACCCCACCTCTCCCTCTGATTAAAGTTTAATTTGGTTTCATTTTGCAGCTGCCCCAGTAGCTTCCCTGTGTGGGTTTAGTCAAGTTGCTCAGTCATGTCCAACCAACTCTTTGCAACCCCATGGACCGCAGCACGTGAGGCTTCCCTGTCTATCACCACCTCCCGGAGTTTATTCAAACTCAAGTCCATCAGTTGGTGATGCCATCCAATCATCTCATCCTCTGTCATTCAATCTTGCCCAGGATCAGGGTCTTTTCAAATGAGTCATCTCTTCACATCAGGTGGCCAAAGTATTGGAGTTTCAGCTTCAGCCTCAGTCCCTTCCAACGAATATTCAGGACGATTTCCTTTAGGATGGACTGGTTGGATCTCCTTGCAGTCCAAGGGACTCTCAAGAGTCTTCTCCAACACCACAGTTCAAAAGCATCAATTCTTCGGTGCTCAGCTTTCTTTAGAGTCCAACTCTCACATCCATACATGACTACTGGAAAAACCATAGCCTTGACTAGACAGACCTTTCATGGCAAAGCTCAACTGTGTGGGTTAGTAATCAGTCAATTTGGAAATCAAGACAGCATTAAGGAAAAGAGATCATACTTTTCAGGTAACAGATAGTCGGCGGTCATTCCAGAGAAGAGGAAGAGGTTTGCCCGGCTCTTCACATGCATAAGTGCTAAGTCATTCCAGTCGTGTCCAACTCTGTGACCCCATGGACTGTAGCTCACCAGGCTCCTCTGTCCACGGGATTCTCCAGGCAGGAATACCGGAGTGGGTTGCCATGCCCTTTTCCAGGGGATCTTCCCAACCCAGGGTTGAACTTGCTTCTCTTAATTCTCCTGCATTGGCAGATGGGATTTTTACCATTAGCACCACCTGGGAAGCTGCTCATCACGTGCTCCAACAGCAATTACCTCCCTTGAACTGTTCACTCCTCTTCACATATAGGTCACCATCTGAATCAAATCCAGCAAAGTTGGGCATAGGCTCTCCACTTCCTAGAGAGCGTAGGGAGTAGAAGAGCTAGAGGTAAAAGAGTGGGAATTTGACTTTAAATTTCATGCTCTTTCGACTTTACCATGCCTGCCTGTCTTAGAGCACCAAGGGAAGGGTCATTCCAGAGTGGCTAAGGACATCAGAACTTACGATTACTTTTTTAGCCATACTAGTTTAATGTTTTATTGTTTGGCATCATATCCTCTTCCTGTTAGTGAAAAAAATCAATCTGTTCTAATTTTTGGTATAAAACTTCTGTTTCACCAGTTTTCACTGACACATTCCACCCCCCATGATGAATACTTAATAAGCAGAATAAAATTCCACTACAAAGTCAATGAAAAAATTAACACCTATGAGTGTTTCCAGACTTTACTAGGTGTTACGCTTCAAGGGGAAAATTGAGTCATGGCATATTTAAGTACATGCAATGATGAATGGGTCTGAGTGTTCTCCTGAAAGCTCTGTGATTCTCCCAGTGCTCTGAAAGGGACTCCCAGCACCCAGACACCGTCCCCTTTTTCCTGGACCACCCAAGAGCAGCTGTGCGCCGTGCCAGCCCTCCATCCTGTGGCTTACCATGACAGACCCATTCTGGCTAGCCACTCCTACCAACCTGTCCTTGAGCTTCTTAGGCAGCCCATAACCGACACTCACATGATTGCTATTCAGTTGATTTAAAGCAGATATTCTCAGCTTATCCTTCTCACTTACCTCTACACATTTTTTGAAAATTAAAAAAAGAATATAGACAAGTACAAAGAAAAATCTAACAGTGGTCCAATCTCCACCTGCCTGGAGATAACCACTGTTGATGCATCATATTAATTTCCTCTCTTTTCTTTGGTTTTTAAATTAAAATATACTCTTTTTGATAAGGATGGTACATACGTACTAGAAAAAGTGTAAAGAATGTAGAAAAATCACAAAGCCAAAGGTTAAAAAAAATCCAAATCCCACAGCTAGGAATAACTGTTATTAATAAGTTAAAATGACCATATATGTCTTTCTAAGCATAAGTACAGAAAAAAGGAAAGATAAATAGCAAAAGAGAAACAGGGGAAATGTGTTTATGAAAATGAGCTTATTCTTATATACGTATGTTTTTCATTTTAAAAATATTACTTTCAAATTTACTTTGATTTTACAAAAGTAAAAGAAACTACAATGAAATAGAAGGAACTGTCGAACATCAAACAAATGTTTTCTTTTTAAAAATTTTAAGGTCTCTGAGGTTAAGAATGAATTTATTAAAAACATCAGAGAATTATAGTCTTTTTTAAGGCTGAATATTTCAGTAGAGTTTTCTTCACTCTATTTCCATATTTCTTCCTCTTCTACCCTCCCCTTTCTTGATATTTGCTAGTTATGTTATTTTTACATTGTCCATGTCTATAACATTTACATTTTGTTCTTTACCTATATTTCCTATAGTTGTTTAATTCTAAATTTATCTGAATTCAGTTTTCACCACCAGTATTCACCAGGGCTTAAAACACTCCTGTATTCTGTATTCTGATTCACATGTTAAGTGGCTAACTTTATTTGCATGTATTGACAGGTTTTTTTTTCCAAGAAGTTCCTACAGGTGCTGTTCTTTTTTGTTTCAAAATCCCTTTGCACCTGAACATCATCTTGGGTAAAAGAATCTAAATATTTCCACATCAGGATTTTAGAGCTCAGGTTCCACTGTCCTCTGACATTAACTATCATTGTGAGGAAACCTGGTGTCCTTCCTTCTTGTAGAGGACTTTCTTTTTTCTCTCTCAGTTCCTAAAGAATTTTTGATCACTGAATTTCAGTTCCTTAACTAACATATGTCTTAGCACCGAGCTTTATGCTTCTAATTTCCAGAACACTCTAATTGCCAGAGTGTTAGTCACTGTCAGTTGTGTCCAACTCTTTGTGACTCTGTGGACTGTGGCCCACCAGGCTCCTCTGTCCATGGGATTCTCCAGGCAAGAATAATACTGGAGTGGGGTGCCATTTCCTTCTCCAGAGGATCCTTCTGACCCAGGGATCTAACTCAGTTCTCCCACATTGCAAGCAGACTCTTTACCATCTGAGCCATCAGGGAAGCCCTAGAACATAGTATATACCCTTTGGATTTGCAGAATCAGTTTTGTCTTCAATTCAGAAAACAGTTTCTTCATTATTTTCTTATTTTATTAGGTTTTGGGGGAAAAGATACAGCTTGAGTATGCCACATTAAACCAAAGTCCTCAAAGTCCATACAACAGCACCCCCATATATGCTCGGGGTTGGAGAAATCTCTGGCACACAAGCTGTGCTTCCCTCCTTTCCTACTCAAGAATGCATATAAGAAAAGCAAGCGAGCAAACACCAGTTGAGAAACTGCTCTGTGGTACCCACTCTCCTCCAGGGGCCCTTCCCAACCGAGGGATGGAGCCTGGTCTCCTGCATTGCAGGCAGATTCTTTTCTGTCTGAGCCACCAGGGAAGCCTGGCACACACTGTAACCACCACTAAAACAGCAGTGAGGACGATGGGGCACAGTGCCAGCCCTCGTGGAGCTTAGAGCCTAGTGGGGCACACAGACGTTAGTCAAAGAACCACACAAACAACATGAAACGATTTCAACTTTGTAAAATGGGTGGAATTCGGAGGGTGGATTGGTGGTGATGGTGGCATGATGATATGAACGTACTTAATGCCCCTGAACTGTACACGTAAAAATGGTTAAGATGGAAGATTTTGTTATGTGTACTTTGCCATAATTTTTTTTTAATGAGAATAAGTATTATGGGAGGGAGAAAAATTGTGCAATGAAAGCACAGATGAGGGTAGGTCAGAAGACCCTTCCCTGAGGAAGAAATGATTGAGCTGAAGTCCAGAGGAACAATAGGATGGAAGTTATTACAGGATAACCTTGAAACCACTCCAATTTATAAAAAAGATAAATCATTCACAAATGTGGGTGCTTTATTATTGGCGTGGCAGGATAATGGATTTGAAATATTAACCAATACTTTCCCGTCGTGTTTCCTTTCACCTTCCTACCCTTCGCCTCACGCCTGAGCAGCAAGAATGGCCCGTGCTTACTCTGCAGGGAGAAGGAAGGCAGAGAGATGCAGCAAGGGGAAAAGCGAACAGCCTTTTTGGATTCATTCTAGGGACTTCCCTGGTGGTCCAGTGGTTAAGAATCCACCTGCCATTGCAGGGCACATGGGTTCGATCCCTGGTCCAAGATCTAAGATCCTACATGCCCAGAATAACTAAGCCCACATCCATCACAACTATGGAAACCTGCACACCCTAGAGCCCACGTCTGCAACAAGAGAAGCCGCCAACGTGGGAGGACTGCGCCCACAGCTAGAGAGAGTCCCTGTGCTACAGCAAACACGCAGCGCAGACTCCATAAAGAAAAAAGAGAAAACAAGCCTGCTTAAAAAGAAATAAGGTCCTTCTAGATTTGGGGTTTTCCACAAGAGTAGGGCTTCCCAAGTGGTGCAAGTGGTAAAGAACCCACCTGCCAATGTAGGAGACATAAGAGACACAAGTTCAATCCCTGGGTTGGGAAGATCCCCTGGAGGAGGGCATGGAAACCCACCCCAGTATTCTTGCCTGGAGAATCCCATGGACAGAGGAGCCTGGTGGGTTACAGTCCATAGCATTGCAAAGAGTCAGACACAACTGAAGCGACTTAGCATATAGGAATCCAGGTGAACTTCTTCCTGTGAGGTGAACTTCTCACTGCAAGGAGATCAAACCAGTCCATCCTATAGGAAATCAGTCCCGAAAATTCACTGGAAGGACTGATGCTAATGCTGAAACTCTAATCCTTTGGCCACCTGATCACTGGAAAAACCCTGATCTCGGGAAAGATTGAAGGCAGGAGGACAAGGGGACGACAGAGAATGAGATGGTTGAATGGCATCACCGACTCTATGACATGAGAGTCTGAGTAAGCTCCAGAGATGGTGAAGGACAGGGAAGCCTGGTGTGCTGCAGTCCATGGGGTTGCAAAGAGTTGGACACAACTGAGCGAATGGACAAAGACACAGCTGTGTGTCGTGGCACAAAGGTCTGTAGGCACTGATACACATGCTCCCTGCTAGACATCACACTGGCAAAGGCCGGCCGTGGGTAAGCGCCAGCACCGGGTCACTCCAACAAGGACATCGACAACAGTCCCATTTCCAGGGCTGAGAACGGGCCGCCTGCCCTACGGGTTCAGCACATCATGGTGCTTCTTTGTCACTTGTTACTCTCATTCAGGAACTTGATAAATCTCGTATGTTGCTTACTGATAGTGATGATGTGTTTCTTTTAACCTCCTGCCGAATATTGACACCTAGATCAGCATCTAGTACATAGTAGGTCCTCAATAAATATTTGTTGAAGAAAAGACTGTCTTACACAGAGTAAAGAATTTGCTTTTTTACATACCTGGCAGGAGGCCTGGGCTGAACAGCAGGACCAGCTCTCCATAAAGCTCTGGATATACCCACAAACAGCCTGATGCTTTCAGATAAACTTGGCCTAATTTTTAAGACTCAAAAAGCCAGCTCTAGCTGAGTCTTAATGGCAAAAATATTCTCAACATCTGGGATATGGAATACTTAATTGATCATTCCTATTGATACCCAGTTGAACATAAGCCTGGAGGTTAGAACCTGCCGCGTTTAAAACATTGTACAAATCTGCTTAGGCCTTTAAATGTTGCTTTAAACTCACGGTAGGAGGGTAACACTGTGTCCAACGCTGAGCCCTCTGTGTGGGGAGAAAGGCGGGTTCCAAACACTGTGGTTATGCTGCCCTCTGGTGGTGAAAGGCCGTACCATCCAAAACGCCTCTGCGGAAAAACTTCCTACGCTGACCACATTCTGTGACTCTCTAAACTTAACAACTGCTTTTACTTCATTTAATCTTCCTAACAACGCTACTTTCAAGGATGCTACTAAAATTCCCACATTACAGATGAGAAGAGTGCTGCTGCTGCTAAGTCACTTCAGTCGTGTCCGACTCTGTGCGACCCCATAAGACGGCAGCCCACCAGGCTCCCCCGTCCCTGGGATTCTCCAGGCAAGAACCCTGGAGTGGGTTGCCGTTTCCTTCTCCAGTGCATGAAAGTGAAAAGTGAAAGTGAAGTCACTCAGTCATTTCCGACTCTTCACGACCCCATGGTCTGCAGCCTACCAAGCTCCTCTGTCCATGGGATTTTCCAGGCAAGAGTACTGGAGTGGGGTGCCATTGCCTTCTCTGAGAAAACTGAGGCTCAGAGAAGTCAGCACGCCCAAGTTCACACCGGAGAGAGTAAAGAAAACAGCTGGGATTCAGACCCAGGTGTGTCTGATTTCAAAGTCCATAGCTTTCCACTGTTATCAGATGCTGATAGCTGCAACTCCAACTGTACACACAGTGTACACTCAAAATATGTGTTGGGTGGATGAGTAACGTCAGTAGCAGCGTCGCTTTGCAACAACAGCATTATATACACACACACACACACATACATATAATTAGCATATACATGAGTTGAGTGCCTGCCATGCACACATGTCATTTGAGTATGGTGGCGTCGGTGGTCAAGAACCCACCTGCCGGTGCAGGAGACTTAAGAGATGCAGGTTTGATCCCTGGGTCGGGAAGATCCCGTGGAGGAGGGCATGGCAACCCACTCCAGTATTCTTACCTGGAGAATCCCTTGGATAGAGGAGCCTGGTGGGTTATAGTCCATACAATTGCAAAGAGTCAGACACAACTGAAGTGACTTAACGTGCACCCAAGCAGAGCAAAAGGTGACTTGTTCTGATATATTTTTTTAGCTTATTATTTAAAAGCATTTAAGCACCCTCTCTTTCAGAGACACATGCATTCATCATTCAACAAGTGTTCATGAGGAACCTGCTATGCGTGGAAAACAGTTCAAGCCGCGGTGAAGCTCAGGTGGCATTCCTCGAGCCTCACAGACGTCTGCCGCCTTCACGCGTCATCTACCGGCTGGAGCTGAACCACAGTCCTGAATCTCTTTGCTGGGTCCCGTTTCAGAGCACAGACCTTCGTTATTAACATCCTAGATTATCTAAACTACTTAAGAGGCTGTAGCATGTAACAGCACTTTAAAAGGGGAAGGGGGGCCTTGTGTGGTGTTATTTAACTGCATTCATCACAACAGTCCTGGCAAAACTCGTGTTTGTAAATCTGAAGCTTGGGCAGGTTTTGTTCACTGTCAAGGGACTGGCTTCAGAAGGCAGGGGCCCATGGCAAGACTCAGGTTTAAAGCATAAAGACCCCAAACCACCACCTGTTTCCTGACTGAATGAGTCACTCGACAGTCAGACATTCAGGAAGCCTGAGCAAGGAATTGAAAATCTGAGGGAAGGGCTGTTGGGTATCCATCCAACAGATATTCAACTCAAAAATGAAAATATTTGAGTATATGTTACTGAGCCAAGTTTCAGACAGTGAGAAACATAAGTCATTAAATAACTATTTGTAAAACAGCCGGGAGACCGAATAATCACTAAGATCCCTTTCATCTTCAAAATATTCTGATTGATAGAGGAAAATTGCCTTTCTGTTTTCTTTACTCTGAGATCAGAGAATCAATGTTAAACATACTCCACCATGTCTGGAAATCTCAATCTTCTTTTTTTTTTTTACCCAAAAATTTACTTTCAATCAATGAAGATCTGTTGAATAACACTATGGGCAGTGCTGAGCCCAGCTCTGGGTGCGAATTTGACAGGGAAGGAAATTGACATCACTGCTTCACACTCTCCCTTCAGCATCACTCCTGTGACCTCCCTGGCTGTGTCCTTCTCTCCTATTTAAGGGGAGGGGGCGCACAGTAGGTAAGCCGCTTTCCAAAGACTGAAAGGCCTCCAGAGCGTGGCAGAGAGGGAGTGAGGCTGTGGCTTTGGTAGTGAGTTAAAACCTGAGGAGGCTGCTCCCGCCTGAGCAGCGGTCCTGAGAAGCGGACAGGCGAGGCCGTCAGTCTCCATGACTCCGCTGAGCAACTGCAGGACACACTGACCTGGAAGGTGTTAGTCACTCAGTCCTGTCCGACTCTGCGACCGCATGGACCATAGCCCGCTAGGCTCCTCCGTCCATGGGATTCTCCAGGCCAGAATACTGGAGTGGGTAGCCCTTCCCTTGTCCAGAGGATCTTTCCAACCCAGGGATCAAACCCAGGTCTCCCACACTACAGGCAGATTCTTCACCATCTGAGCCAGCAGGGAAGCACTGACCCTCCTCCTCCTCAAATCCAAGGTCCCAGCCCAATCCTTCCTTTCCCCTTCACCCCGCCCCGGTGTCACTGCATACAAAGGATGCTTCCTGGGAGATGGCTAAGGAAAGAAAATAGCACTGACGTCTCTGTGTTCTCCTAGCTAGCTGGCACAGCGGGCAGCAGAGGCCAGGCTGCAGGACAGTGAGTGCACGCGCGGGATTCACTCATCCTCCAGGGGGCCCTCCAGAGTGTGCCCTGGGGTCAGGCGAGGAGGGGACTCCCCCAAGACAAGAGGATGAAGGGATTTGAGGGCACCTTCGGAGACCCCGCTGCCCAGCTGGTGCTAGTGGTAAAGAACTCGCCTGCCAATGTAGGAGACATAAGAGATGAGGGTTCAGTCCCTGGGTCGGGAAGATCCCCTGGAGGAGGGCACAGCAACCCACTCCAGGATTGTTGCTTGGAGAATCCCATGGACCCAGGAGCCCTAGCAGGCTCCAGTCCTGAGGGTCGCAAAGAGTCAGACACGACTGAAGCGACTTAGCCAGGACTCAGAGACCCTGCTGCCCAGCCAGTCACATAAACCCCATGGACAGATTCCCCAGATTCCAGTCCAGTAGAGTGCAATGCCTTCAGATGACCAGAGCCTCCCTGATTGCGAACAAGGGCTTATTATCCTTAGCAAAACTCTGCCCCCCTGTGGGCCTGTTATCTTGCTGAAATGACAAGGTGGACAACCTGAAATGATCACAACATGGTTAGCCAGCCGTAGTCCAGTATAAAATAAAAAATTTAAAGGGACTGCCCTGGTGGTCCAGTGGATGAGAATCTGCCTGGCCATGCAGGGGACACAGGTTCGATCTCTGGTCCGGGAGAATCCCATGGGCCCTGGAGCCACTAAAGCCTCTGCACCACAATGATGGGAGCCCACACGCTCCAGGGCCCTGAAGCCACAATGGCTGAGGCTCCTACACCTACAGCCAGTGCTCCACAGCAGAGGCCGCCACGAGAGATGTACCCCAACTGTCTGCAACTGGAGAAAGCCCATGCACAGCAATGCAGACCAAAAATAAATCATTAAAAAATAAAATCAGGTCAGTTCAGTCCCTCAGTCATGTCCAACTCTTTGCAACCCTATGGACTGCAACATGCCAGGCCTCCCTGTCCATCACCAACACTCAGAGCTTACTCAAACTCATGTCCATGAGTCAGTGATGCCATCCAACCATCTCATCCTCTGTCGTCCCCTTCTCCTCCTGCCCTCAATCTTTCCCAGCATCAGGATCTTTTCAAATGAGTCAGTTCTTTGCATCAGGTGCCCAAAGTATTGGAGCTTCAGCTTCAGCATCAGTCCTTCCAATGAACATTCAGGACTGATTTCCTTCAGGATGGACTGGTTGGATCTCCTTGCAGTCCAAGGGACTTTCAAGTCTTCTCCAACACCACAGTTCAAAAGCATCGATTCTTTGGCACTCAGCTTTGTTTATAGTCCAACTCTCACATCCATACACGACCACTGGAAAAACCATAGCTTTGACTATATTTGACAACCAGACCTTTGTTGGCAAAGTAATGTCTCTGCTTTTTAATATGCTGTCTAGGTTGGTCATAGCTTTTCTTCCCAAGAGCAAGCGTCTTTTAATTTCATGGCTGCAGTCACTATCTGCAGTGATTTTGGAGCCTAAGAAAATAAAGTCAGCCACTGTTGCCACTGTTTCCCCATCTATTTCCCATGAAATGATGGGAATGGATGCCATGATCTTAGTTTTCTGAATGATGAGTTTTAAGCCAGCTTTTTCACTCTCCTCTTTCACTTTGCTTGGAGAATCTCATGGACTGAGGAGCCTGGTGGGCTGCAGTCCATGGGGTCACAAAGAGTCGGACACGACTGAGTGACTTTACTTACTTACTTACTTACTTTCACTTTCATCAAGAGGCTTTTGAGTTCCTCTTCAATTTCTGCCATAAGGGTGGTGTCATCTGCATATCTGAGGTAATTGATATTTCTCCCAGCAATCTTGATTCAAGCTTGTGCTTCATCCAGCCCAGCATTTCTCATGATGTACTCTCCATATACGTTAAATAAGCAGGATGACAATATACAGCCTTGATGTACTCCTTTCTCAATTTGGAACCAGTCTGTTGTTCCATGTCCAGTTCTAACTGTTGCTTCCTGACCTGCATACAGATTTCTCAGGAGGCAGGTCAGGTGGTCTGGTATTCCCATTCTTTCAGAATTTTCCACAGTTTGTTATGATCCACACAAAGGCCTTGGCATAGTCAATAAAGCATAAGTAGATGTTTTTCTGGAACTCTCTTGCTTTTTCGATGATCCAGTGGATGTTGGCAATTTGATCTCTGGTTCCTCTGCCTTTTCTAAATCCAGTTTGAACATCTGGAAGTCCATGGTTCACATACATGGAACAAAGAGAAGGTGGAATCAGACGATACCTCAGGATTCATCAAACCCTCAACTCTCCTTAAAAAAAAAACAGTAAACTGACACTTTAGGTCACCCCTTAGTCTTTAAATGGTTCAGAAGCTGAAGATTCACAAATATTTACACGTCATTACTATTGCAGTGGAAAGGAAATTAAAAAAAAAAAAAAGAGGAATTTTTTTTCATCCCCTTTCCTGATAACAAAGATGACAAAGAGAATAGCGAGCAGATCTGAATATTCCTAGTTTGTTTTTTTTTTTTACTTTGTGTGAGTCACTCAGTCAGGCCCAACTCTTTGTGACCCCATGGACTGTAGCCCGCCAGGCTCCTCTGTCCATGGGATTCTCCAGGCAAGAACACTGGAGTGGGCAGCAATTTCGTTAACTGCTCCTAACTCTGCACGTCTGTAACGAAGTTTGCTTTTCTGCACCGTAACTCCGCAGGAGGTACACCTCACACCTATTTTCCTTTGACTCTACCTTAAATACATCCTGTGTCTGGTGTTCACCTTGGTTGTAGTGATATATGACAAAGAAGGCCACAGGGTCACGAACTGCCCATCTCAATTACTGGGTTAATGATGTCATCTATGACTGCCTTTGAAACAACACAAGAGGAAAAAACCAAGGTCCTATCACCGTTGTTCTTATCAGCAACTCCTGACTGCGAGCCCTTATCTTATACAGCCCTAGACTCCTCATGGAAGGGGGCACAGTTCTTGAGGCTCAAGCCTACAGTGTTCCACTCTCTGCTGGCAGAGAGTTAAAGCCACCTTTCTATTTCCTCCAAGCTCTGTCTCCATATTTTTTATTCAGCTTCAGTGGGCAGAGAAGGCCAGGATTTTTGCCAGCAGCATTACCTGTTTCCCTGCCAAGCTGCACAAGACACGTACTGTTTACTTGGCTACTACTCACATTTTTGAAGGCCACATTGTCCCTGGTTGGATTTTCGGTCTCCTATGACAGCCTGAGTAAAAACAGATTCCAATATAAAACTGGATGAATAAATAAAGACTGTGTACAGACTGGCTTACATAGACATCCACTGCCTGAGCCTTATTTAGGTCATTTTGGTATGCGTTGCAGAGATGTCCTCCTTTAAGTAAACCCTACTGAGCATTCTGGTGGCTCAGATGGTAAAGAATCTGCCTACAATGTGGGAGACCCAGGTTCAATCCCTGGGTTGGGAAGATCTCCTGGAGAAGGCAATGGCACCACACTCCAGTACTCTTGCCTAGAAAATCCCACTGATAGAGGACCCCCAGCAGGCTATAGCCCATGGGGTCGCAAAGAGTTGGACACAACTGAACAACTTCACTTTCACTGAGCATTCACTTAAAACTCCACATAACCTTGGATTTGCAGCAGTGTTTCTTAAAGCTCTGCAGGAAGGCAGTTTGGCCTCCAGGCCTAACTGACAAGTTTCTCTACCTTGCTTTAGCAGAGACTTTGTATTCAGCTCCCCTTGGAGCACAGGATGTTCTGTTTTTGCCACCAGCAGGGACCTTTCATGTGAGTTGCAGGCTTCTGAGCGTCCTCAATTTCATTAGAGGTAACACTGCTTTTTTTTCAATGATCCAGTGGATGTTGGCAATTTGATCTCTGGTTCCTCTGCCTTTTCTAAAACCAGTTTGAACATCTGGGAGTTCACAATTCACGTATTTGCTAAAGCCTGGCTTGGAGAATTTTGAGCATTACTTTACTAGCATGTGAGATGAGTGCAATTGTGCGGTAATTTGAGCATTCTTTGGCATTGCCTTTCTTTACATTACTTTGCCAACAAAGGTCCGTCTAGTCAAGGCTATGGTTTTTCCAGTGGTCATGTATGGATGGAGAGTTGGACTGTGAAGAAAGCTGAGCCCCGAAGAATTGATGCTTTCGAACTATGGTGTTGTAGAAGACTCTTGAGAGTCCCTTGGACTGCAAGCAGATCCAACTAGTCCATTCTGAAGGAGATCAGCCCTGGGATTTCTTTGGAGGGAATGATGCTGAAGCTGAAACTCCAATACTTTGGCCACCTCATGCGAAGAGTTGACTCACTAGAAAAGATTCTGATGCTGGGAGGGATTGGGGGCAGGAGGAGAAGGGGACGACCAAGGATGAGATGGCTGGATGGCATTACTGACTCGATGGACGTGAGTCTGGGTGAACTCCGGGAGTTGATGATGGACAGGGAGGCCTGGCGAGCTTCGATTGATGGGGTCGCAAAGAGTCAGACACAACTGAGCGACTGAACTGAACTGAACACTGCTCTTACTCGAGGGATGGAGGTTTATTTGGGAATACCTGTATGCTAGGAGAGGCCCCCCTGTCTTCCTGCACCTCCTCACTTAATTTACCTTCCCCAGCCAGGTTCATCTCCTCCTGGCCACCTCCAGGGCCCAGCCAGGGCTGATCCTTGCCTGTCCACAGCCTCACTCAAGCATCAATCTGACTGTGCTCACCCATGCTCAGCGAACACATATAGTTTCTACGCATCAATCTGACTGTGCTCACCCATGCTCAGCGAACACATATAGTTTCTACTCTGTCTGAATATTCATCCCAAGCTACTCCCCATTCTATTCACCCCCTTCTTGTCTCCCAGTTCAAGGCCTCTGGTGACCTCAGATGACCTCACGAAGTGGCTACCTCTCTCAAGCCATCTTTTCCAGAGGAGTGAAAACCAGCATCTCTCTCATTTAAGCCAGAGATCCCCAGATGCCTGCAGGCTCAGGACTCTGGAATCTGGGTGATTCTCTCACCCCGTGAACCCCCTTATTTGACCTAAATATCCACCCACCTCCCTTGTCCCTAGCTCAACATGCTAGAAAGAAGGACCCAGCTGTCACAGAAGGTCACTGGAGGACGTGACCCCGGGTGACCCGCCAACCAGACCCGGGTCATCGAGGACTCACCCCCACCCGTGTATCTTCCGCCCTCCAGTTGCGGTTTTCAAGGGTGCAGCCTCAAAGAGAGGAAAGGCTTGAGAGGCCACCTGGACAGACTACACACCTGTACCTTGTGAAGCCCGTGATATGAACTTGGAAGATTCTGGCAGTGGGGTGCCGAATCTTCCAGTCTGTGAGTCGACCAACTCAAACCTCGGATTAAGTCCCCATGGATATTAAACCTGCCACCTACTGATCTGAAGTGTCTGCTTCCGTCTTCCAGCTGTCCTTGCCATCCAGGGACCAGGCCAGTTGTAGATTTCACCCGGAGAACTCCCCAGGTTGCTGAACTAACACTGGCTAATGCTCTGAAAAGTGCCCGTAGTGAGCCCGTGCACGTGTGCGCAGGGCGCTACACACCGCAGGCGCCTCTGCCGCGTGTGACCCAGTCCAGATGGTGGTGCAGCGACGCTTAAGTCTTGCCCTCACAATTCTGCTCCCAGCAGACCGCACACTTTTTTATCCCCCCATTAAAAGATATTGCGATTAAT
>SJXQ01007162.1:0-55101 GCA_006408695.1 Aepyceros melampus
GGAAAAGACCCTGTGCTGGGAGGGATTGGGGGCAGGAGGAGAAGGGGAAGACAGAATGAGATGGCTGGATGGCATCACGGACTCGATGGACGTGAGTCTGAGTGAACTCCGGGAGTTGGTGATGGACAGGGAGGCCTGGCGTGCTGCGATTCATGGGGTCGCAAAGAGTCGGATATGACTGAGCAACTGAACGGAACGGAAAGGTGGTGATATCCATGCTTTTCTTCTTTTATCCGTAAAACAATCATATGACGCAGATGCTATTGTCTACCTCATTTTCTAGTTGGAGTGACAGGAGACTTAAAAGAGTTTAATGAATTGCCTAAACCTATGGCAATGGCACCCCGCTCCAGTACTCTTGCCTGGAGAATCTCATGGACGGAGGAGCCTGGTAGGCTGCAGTCCATGGGGTCGCTAAGAGTCAGACACAACTGAGCGACTTCCCTTTCACGTTTCACTTTCATGCACTGGAGAAGGAAGTGGCAACCCACTCCAGTGTTCTTGCCTGGAGAATCCCAGGGACAGAGGAGCCTGGTGGGCTGCCATCTATGGGGCTGCACAGAGTCGGACACAACTGAAGCGACTTAGCAGCAGCAGCAGCAGCAGCATGGCATTAACAAGTAATGATCTGGGGACACAAATATGAAGATAAACTATATCGAGAGAATATTTATAATTATTTTATTTTTTATGTAAAATTTTGTATTTTTAATTTTCATTGAAGATAGCCAATTTCATTTTAGGGTAAGGAAATTTGTGGTAAAGTAATCAAAATAAACTGATAGTTGGAAAGTGAGAGGCCACTGACCACACCCACCTTGCTTGTGGATTAAGAATTTATAAATAATACAGAAAAATAAAAGAGATGATGTTACAGAGATAATGATATTGAAGACATTAACCACAGGATATACATCTTTGCTGAATAAAACTAAAAATGAGTAGCAGTAGAAAAGATAGTATATTCTGGAAGTGTTTTAATCAGATTATGAAAGAATTTGTGGTGAAACACAAAATGTTGTTGAGCTGCTACAGATTAAATATACTGAGAGTAAATCATCTATAAAAGTGTTTAGAAAACTGGAGAATTGATTTTATGTCTGAATTTTTATAAAAATATGAAGCTATGAGTTTGACAACTAAGAAATTTTATATTAGCCATGATGTCTGAATAACTAAGATGAGTATCGGCCATATCTGATTTGGACAAAGTCAAAAGAGAATATGAGAGTCAGTGGTCTGGAGTTGGAGGTAGGAAAATCTTTAATATAAACATATTGTGCCTTTCTTGCTTGTTTGTGCAGAGCTTCTCTACTGACTACAACATTGCAATGGCACTTTCTTCACTCTATTTATCATCCACGTTTGCCTTTTTTTTTAATTTGTGCCAGTTCCTTATATAACACTGACTTTTCAGCGTGCAAATTTGATCTCTTTTTCTAAACCCTAAGCTATTTTTTTCCTATCATCCAAGATACCACTTGAGATCAATGTACTCCAAAAGACTTCCCAAACCACAATAGGGGAAATAACAGTATCCCCCATGGAGAGAAACAATGGAATGGATAATTTATACAAATGTTCTCATTCCATGGGTTAAGTAATGCCATAGGGTGAATCTATATCCTTGGGTCTGATTTGCTCTGTATAATCTTTCCCACCTTCATTTCCACATTCCTCTAATTCAGACCACATACTCCACCTTATTGCTCAAGTTTGTATCATTTTTCCTTGGCATTCATCATCTGCACTTCCTTCTTGCTGTTCACCTATGCATCTAGGAAAGAATTAGGCAAAGACAATAATACTGACAGATAGCTGGCAAGTAACAAAAATTGATTGAGGCCAGGAAATGCTTTACTTATATTCCTGGAAGAGGTTTTGACTTACTAGGTGGTTAAAGGAGACAGAGCTGAAATAGAAAATGAGCTTTGGGGTCCATGGACCAAGGAGACCCCAAGATTTATTTGCCTTTTAATATTACTTACACTATTTAATCTTTCTGGCTCAGGTTCTTCATCTAAAGTGATGACAAGTATATGTACATGGCAGAGCTATTATTTATTTTTCTTGGAAATATTATATGTGCCATTTATATACTAAACATGACATAAGAATAATTTCCTGACTACAAGAGGTATGCAATAGATTAAAGGGAAATATAAACAAAATGTTAGCAAAAGTATTTAAAAGAGATAGGTTGAAAGTGGATGTCAAGTACTGTGGAGGCAGGAAAAGGGAAGTTATACATTTTACTTTGGAAGATGGAAAGATAAGTCAGGGAAGTCAGTCTATAAATTAAGATGTTGACACTTGAGCTATACTGGAGGAAAGACAGGCTATGAAGAGTAGGTATTCCACCTATTTATGAATAGTCAGTCTTTCAGCAAATATTTATTATGTGGCCAGCACAAGGTGGTGAACACATCATGGTGGAAAAAAAAAAAAGAGAGAGATGGTTTGTTTCTAAGATATGCATGCTTCTCCTGTCCTCACAATGCATACAGTCAATGTAAAGAGAGAAAACTGTTAACAGAGCACACTTAACAGACCTCCACTTAACTGACTTGGCTAACTAATACTATCAATTGCCTTTGCAAAACAAACTGATTAATACTCTGAGTTCAGTGAAAGCTCTCAGCTAGTAGGCTATGCTCCAGTAAGCCTACACGCTTCTCTCACTGGTTGAATTGCATGCTTGCCAAGAATGAGTTGTGTTTATGCCCAAACTATTTATGACAGTTGATTTATTATTGTAACCATGTAATATAATTAAACACTGCTTACATAATTCAGTGAAATAGACTGTAAAATGAAAGAGTTGTTTCTTTGAAAATTTGGTTGAGTATTTTGGAAAGACTCAGTAAAGAGAAATCATTAAAAACATTTATATCAAAATCAGGTAAAGGATGGAAAGCAGAAAAGACTCAAAGGAAAAAAAAAAATCCAGAAAATTTTGCATTCAGACTTGGTTGGCAAAGTCTTTAACTTTTTACTCTATTTTAAGTCATCACTACACTTTGAGTAAGGTGGAACTAGAGCTTACACATAGTGCACTGTGGTGAAGAAAAATGATGGCAACATGCTCATCAGTCAACATACTCATCTTCAAATCAAAAGTCATAGCCCTATATCAGAAAACTGGTGAATGATTGTGCATTTAAAGTACTACGCCAAAAAATTAATGTGTATAGATGGCACTTTATAGCTCCCCAATTTGAATCTAATTATTAGCAGTCATACACAATGAAAACTTTTAGCAAAGAAATGTGATATAATGATATGGAAAGTACTGGGACCTTAGAAAACTATAGTGGGAGGACATAATCAATCCTACAGAGCCTGAGCTCTGGAATAGGAATAAGCCAGGCAACCAGGCAAAGGAAGAGAGCAGGTAAGGAGAGGATCTTATGCAGATAAAATCAGAGACAAAAAATCAACAACAACAACAACAAAGACATGAGGAACTGAAAAAAGTTCAGTGTCGCTGGACTATATGGTGTGAGAATGAACATGGCAAGTAAGCTGGTCTGCAAAGAGGGGCCAGATCCAAGTCTTGAAGCCTCATCAATCATATTAAATCTTTGAACTTTATCTTGAAGGGTTTTAAGTAATGAGGGTTATATTATCAGATTTGAATTGGGGTCCAATAACTGGTTGAGGGTTGAGGATAATCAGTTAGTGAGCAGCAGAGTTGGAGGAAGAAGATAAATTAATCTAAGTAAGAAATGATGGAAGCTTGGATTAAGGTGTAGCAGTGGATCTGGAGACATGTGGTGGGGTTTAGAGATGTTAATGAGGTATAATCAAGATATGAGAACTGGTTGAAATGTATGTTTCATAAAAGAGTATCAGAGATCAAGTATAGATTCTCCTGGATTTCTGGCTTAGAAATTTGATGGATGATTACACTTATAGAAGTGTGCAACTTGAATGAGCATACAGTTGGTTTGGGAGGGTGAGGGGAATAATGAAGTCCTTCTGGAGACACTGTGCATAATTATGTTACTTATAAGACCATCAGGTGGGAAAGTCCTATGAGTAACTGAGTATATAGAGTTCAGGAAAGAGGTAAGGCTTAAAAGGAAAAAAAAAAAAAAGTTTGTTGATATTTGCATACAGATGGTAACTGAAACCACAAAGCATAAAGAGGATCTCCCAAAGACAGAATATTAAGAAAAAACAAAAAAATAAAACTGCATAGGAAAGAGTCCTGGGGAAGAATGTTGAAGTATGGGTAGGAAAAAAAAAAAAAGAACCCAAAATGCAGTTAATAAAGGAGCAGCCAAAGAATCAGGAGGAAGGGGAGTGTTCCAAGTGTCTATCACTTTTGAGTGAAGATCCCCAGTGGACTTGGTAACATAGGTCCTGAGCTCCCAGGATGAGAGTCACCATCAAGGGAGTATCTGGAGCCTCAGGCAAACTACAGTGGGATGAGAAGTGAGGGGGAGATGAAGAAAGGGAGATGAGAATGCCATTATTTTGCTGTTTCAAGAATCATATACAAGGTGAATTATAGAAAGGGAAAAGCCTGAAGAAGGTAAACAGGGCCAAGTCTGAAGGGCCTTGTGTGCCAAACCAAAGGAAGTTGTATTTTACACCAGAGAAAATACATAACATTTGTCAAGTCTACATAATAGAAACTAGCTCACTTTGACAATAAAAAGGAAGATGGGATTAGTGTAGGGTAAGAAAACTGGAAAAGGAAACTGGTTAACACAAAACTTTGGACAATGATATAGTTGCACACAGATGTGCTATAAGCAGTTTGCTACTGAAAATCTAGTACTCAAATTTGTATTACACTAGACTCTTGAGAGTCCCCTGAACTGCAAGGAGATCCAACCAGTCCATTCTGAAGGAGATCAGCCCTGGGATTTCTTTGGAAGGAATGATGCTGAAGCTGAAGCTCCAGTACTTTGGCCACCTCAGGCGAAGAGTTGACTCATTGGAAAAGACTCTGATGCTGGGAGGGACTGGGGGAAGGAGGAAAAGGGGATGACAGAGGATGAGATTGCTGGATGGCGTCACTAACTCCATGGGCGTGAGTCTGAGTGAACTCCAGGAGTTGGTGATGGACAGGGAGGCCTGGTGTGTGACGATTCATGGGGTTGCAAAGAGTCGACACGACTGAGCGACTGAACTTAACTGAACTGAAATAAATGGGAGCAGATTTAATTCACTCTCTTTAGTAGCACCACTCTTAACTATTATTCTAGTATGTTTCTCATGGCATAGGAAAGAAAGGAGTAGAGTTATAGCCTACACTTCTAGAATTATGCTTGACATTGACTGCATTTGAGGGAATGAATCATATGTGAACATCACCCTATGTGTTGATGTCGGGACAGAATGGAGAGGACCACTGAGTTAGAGAAAATTGCAATCATTGAGGTAGACATGAGAGAAGAGAGAAGTCTCAGTCATGTCCAACTCTTTGTGACCCCACGGACTGTAGCCTACCAGGCTTCTATGTCCATGGGATTTTCCAGGCAAGAGTACTGGAGTGGGTTGCCATTTCCTTCTGCAGGGGATCTTCCTGACCCAGGGATCAAACCCAGGTCTCCTGCATTGCAGACAGAAACTTCACATGACTAGATCCTAGTTAGACATTGTCAGTAGTGATGGTAGAGGATTGTTGGAGTGAAGTTAGAGTTAGAAACAATAAGATTTAGAAACCAACTGAATGTGAGAGTGTTAGTAGAAGGAGAATCTAGAGACTTTTCCTCTGGTGAGCCTTGGTTCTTGGAAAGGACAAAGAAGATCCAAGATCTTACCCACTGCAAGAGAGTTTATTATGAATAAGGAGAGAAAAAACAGGTTGCAAAGAGTGGGACACGACTGAACGCACACACAAAGAATGAACAGAGAGATACCTCAAGAGAGACGTGTGCCATGCCTAGGGAGGCAAGTGGCCCTGGAGGGCTGGGATACAGAGTTTTTAAAGCCAGGTCATTTGCATAATCCATGGGGTTCTTGATTGACAGCTGCAGGTTATGTTATAAGATGCTCTGCCACGCATGTGTTTCCCATAATTCAGTTGGTTATAATTAGATGTATGTATTCATGGGATATTTATGAGCAGTTAATGAGTCCAATAGCCACCAAAGGTTACTTTAGTACAGGATAGTGCCAGGTGTGCTAGGTAAGGAAAGTCCTACCAGTCAGCGGGTGGGGGATTTTATGGTCCCTGACTATTTTTGGAGTATATTAGCTACAAATTTGGAGTATGTTAGAGGGCATATTAGCTGCAGGCCTGATACATTTCTTGGTGTGATTAAGTGGTTATTGGATGGTTAGCTGAAGGGGCTGCCTCTCATTGCTCTTGGTTAACTTCCTGCCTATCAAGAGGTGAGACATTATTCCCCCAATAGCAATACTCTTTATTAAGTGTTTTAGTATTTCAGGAACTCCAATGAGAACATCTGTAACATATACCATCTGATTTCTTCTTAATAGCCTGGCAGAGTGGGTATTTTTATCCTCATTTTATAGAAAATAAAATTGGAGTTTAGAGAGTTTAAACAACTTTTCCAGGGTCTTCCAGATTTTAAGTGGCATAGGTAAGGTTCAAATCCGGATTTACTTGATTCAAAATCATTGCTATTCATCCTTACCCTATGGTGTAAGTGCTAGTTTACAATGAGTCTCATGTTAAATATTTGGTTGTGTGATAGTAACATCAAATTCAGATGGTAAATACAAGATGAAGAGGAAGTTTAGAGGGAAAATGTTGAGTTCAATTTTAAATGTATTCTGTTTTTTAAAGCCTGGAGAACATCCCTGGTAAAAATGTGTAATAGATAGTTACATATATAAGTCTAGAATTTAGGGGTGATGTCTGGGAAGAGATAAGATTTACATGGTATTAGCATTTAAATTGTTAAAGTCACGGGGGTGGATGAGATTTCCCAGGGAGACTGTAACATGAGAAGAGAATCAAGTGGAGAGTTAAGAAACACTAAAATTAAAAAGGAGGTCAGGGGAAAGTATCAGTGAAGGAAACAGAGAAGGAATGTTAACACAAGTTAGAGGGGAGTAGCAGAGAGTGATCTCACACTGAACAGCAAAGAGTTGCATGAGAAGCAAGTGAGGGAAAATAACCCAAGGCCAAGGGTGCTCAAAGGTGACTGAACAAAGTCCACTAAATCAAGAGGATTGCAAATGGAACTACAACAGCAGGAGATTTAATTTTAAATTAAAATGCTCAGTTTTATCTAAGGTCTAGAAATATACAGCTTGTGGGAAAGAAAAGTATCAACTTTTTGAAGGTCAATTGCCAATGCATTTGAAAAGCCAGCATTCAGGATTCTCATTCTAGGGATTTTCTCAAAAGAGAAATAAAAAAAGAAATGAGATTCATTGCAGCTTTATTTATGATAATAACTATATGACAGTAGTTACGAGCACTCACTCTAGAGCCAGAAGTGCGTGCATGCTCAGTCACATAGTCCCGTCCTGCCCTTTGCGACTCCATGGATTGTAGCCTGTCAGACTCCTCTGTCTAAACTTGAATGTAAATCTGCCACTTACTCTGTAACCCTGGGTAAGTTACTTAACTTTTCTGAGTTTCAACTTCCTTATCTGGAATATAGTAAAAAGGTTACCATAATCAGAAAAGACTGTTATAGCTTAAGTGAGTTTGACAAGAATTAAGTGAATAAATGCTATATTTATATTGAGTGTTTGTTAAATATAGACAGAAATAACTAAAATATCTAATGGCTTGAGATTGATTTAAGAAATCTGTGCTTTATGAACATGCAACAGTGATAACTGCTATCAGTGTACCTTTACTACTTCCCAGGTGGTGCAGTGGTAAAGAATCCACCTGCTAATGCAGGATATACAAGAGATGCATGCTCGATCCCTGGGTCAGGAAGACCCCCTGGCATAGGAAATGGCAACCCACTCCAGTTTTCTTGCCTGGAAAATTCCATGGACAGAGGAGCCTGGTGGGCTGCAGTCCATGAGGTTGCAAAGAGTTAGACACAACTGAGCATGCGTGCACGTGCGTACGCGTGTGTGCCCGCGCGCGCGCGCGTACACACACACACACACACACACACAACAACCATGAAAAACTGGTAACTATTTAACATTATGGAAAAGCATTGATAATTTATAATTAGAAAAAAATTATAAACCAAATGAACACAGTGCCTCCATTGTGAATAAACAATGTGTACTATGTATATATGACAATTTTTAAAAAGCTATACATCAAAGTGTTCATAGCTCAGTGGTTTTATTATGCATTCTATTTCACTTTTAAATTTGCACACATTTCTAAATTGTGTGTGTGCATATATATATATATATATATATACACACGCATATATACACATGTATATATACACACACATATTATTTTTAGAAGAAAAAGTTAAAAGCATCCTGGAAGTTAGGATATAGAATAACTGTATAATTCTTTTAGGTAAAATTTGTTTGTGAAAGGAAATAGAGAAAGGGCCTACTAGTTAAAGCATATTTATAACCAATGGAAAAACAGCTTATGCAAAATGTCTTATAGACTCTTGTAACCTGGGAGGCTTCCTATAAATGAGGGATGCTATTATTTTTATATTATCATTATTCATTATCATTAAAATTTCTTCTGGCCTCAGACTTTCAGTACCACTACAACTTTACAAAATAGCCAAAGGCAAGAGGTTATAAGATTTTAAATTGAGAGCATTCTAGAAAGGATATTTTCTTTATAAGATGCTGTGGACACTGTTCCTGGTCATCAATGCAGTGTCCAGCTAATTACCTATAGGACGGCCTCAGGTCCAGAGAAGATAAGACCCAAAATGTCAGACAATTTGTAAAGTAGCCAAGATAAGAACATATTGTTTTAAGATCTTTCTTCCCACCTATCATTTACACAAACTTGTTTTATTATCTAACCATTGGACAACAAGTGTTCTACTTTATTTCTCAGATAGTATAGATTATGCTGCTGCTAAGTAGCTTCAGTCGTGTCAGACTCTGTGTTACCCCATAGATGGCAGCCCACCATGCTCCCCCCGTCCCTGGGATCCTCCAGGCAAGAATACTGGAGTGCGTTGCCATTTCCTTTTCCAAGTACAGATTATAAACCCCAAACTATGTATGAGTTATATCCACCTTATGATGCTTCCTCCTGTGTTAGTCATCTGACATATTCAAACCCTACTTGAGCAGTTCATGGCATGAGCAGTAAATTTCCGTCCGTTCCGTTCAGTCGCTCAGTCGTGTCCGACTCTTGGCGACCCCATGAATCGCAGTACGCCAGGCCTCCCTGTCCATCACCAACTCCCGGAGTTCACTCAGACTCACGTCCATTGAGTCCGTGATGCCATCCAGCCATCTCATCCTCGGTCGTCCCCTTCTCCTCCTGCCCCCAATCCCTCCCAGCACCAGCATCAGGGTCTTTTCCAGTGAGTCAACTCTTCGCATGAGTTGGCCAAAGTACTGGAGCTTCAGTTTTAGCATCATTCCTTCCAAACAAATCCCAGGGTTGAAAAATATATATAAAATAAATATTAAAAAAAAATGAAGTGATGGGACCAGATGCCATGATCTTCGTTTTCTGAATGTTGAGCTTTAAGCCAATTTTTTCACTCTCCTCTTTCACTTTCAACAAGAGGCTTTTTAGCTCCTCTTCACTTTCTGCCATAAGGGTGGTGTCATCTGCATATCTGAGGTCATTGATATTTCTCCCAGCAATCTTGATTCTAGCTTGTGTTTCTTCCAGTCCAGCGTTTCTCATGATGTACTCTGCATAGAAGTTAAATAAGCAGGGTGACAATATACAGCCTTGACGTACTCCTTTTCCTATTTGGAACCAGTCTGTTGTTCCATGTCCAGTTCTAACTGTTGCTTCCTGACCTGCATACAGATTTCTCAAGAGGCAGGTTAGGTGGTCTGGTATTCCCATCTCTTTCAGAATTTTCCACAGTTTCTTGTGATCCACACAGTCAAAGGCTTTGACATAGTCAATAAAGCAGAAATAGATGTTTTTCTGGAACTCTTTTGCTTTTTCCATGATCCAGTGGATGTTGGCAATTTGATCTCTGGTTCCTCTGCCTTTTCTAAAACCACACTAAATTTATCACACTAAATTCATTTCAGTTAGCCACTAAGATGATTCTGAAGACCTATTTTAAAAAAATAACTAATTTCCTTTTGAACTTCTGATTTCTTGTTTCTTTGAGAAACTGAGATACTAAAAGCAGTTAGCAAGTAAAACCCCAGGAAAACCTGCAGCCATGTCTGTTTTTTAAATATACCAAGAATGAAACTTGATGACTTCAGAAGTTTTTGATTTTAATAATTATATTTTAAAAATCTGTTCAAGCAGTTAAATTGTCAAAAAGTAGAAGCTCCTATAATTGTAATCTGTTGGGGGTTTGAAGAGGGATAAAAACATAATTTTAAATGTAATCCAGAGTATTTTGTGCATATGCTTCAGAATAAAGGTAAGCATACCATTTTAAAAGGAGTTAATAACATTGACATATATACAGAACCATGTGTAAAATAGATAGCTAGAGGGAAGCTGCTATATAATACAGGGAGCCCGCCTGGCACTCTGTGATGACCTGGAGGGGTAGGAAGACTCAAGAGAAAGGGGAAACATATATACTTATGGCTGCTTTGCACTGTTATATAGCAGAAACCAACACACCATTGTAAAACAATTATCTTCCGATTAAAAATAAATAAAACTGCTGAAAAAAAAATTTTTTAAGAGGAGTTAATGTCATTTCCTTCAAGTTTTGAGTCAGTGGCTTAACCAGTTAGCCATTGTCTTAATATTTTAAATGAGGATAATAAGCCTGTTCAGGTCACTTAAACTTTCTAGATATTTAAGTCTGCACATTTGAAAGAAACACAGCCATGTTATCTAAACAGACAAGTCTAACAATTTCAAAGTTCAGGTAGACGTACAACACAAAAGAAGGGCTTATCACTACATTAGTGGTTTGCCACAACTCCAAACTAAGCCCCTGACTTCCCTGTCCCCTTTCTTAAGCCCGGCCACCCCATCCTAGTCTACAGACAAACAAGCTCTCCAATCTAATTCTTATCAAGATGGAAACAAGGCCAGACCTGCTCTTCTAGATAAAATGCTTTGGCTTCTAACTGCCTGGCTGCTTATCTTTCATCTTGCAGTGTTAACCATAACCCCTTTCCTGACCTGTTCTACTTCTTGTTTTCAGATGAGCAGTAAGGACTGGGGGAAAAAACATGCTTAAATGGACAAGTTCACTCTCTCTTCTCCCTCTCCATTCCTTTTAAAGTCTGTTCAAATCTCTTGATGTTCAAATTGGCTTTCTAAAATGATCAGAAATCACATGCCATGTACCACTTGTAAATTTGATTTCTGTCTCTTTTCAAACTGTTTCTTTACCTACTCTGCATCATCACCTGTATTTTATTAAAAATTAAAATTTCCTGATGATTTTTAGGGAGTAGGAAATTGGGTTTTCTGAGGAATAGCCAAGTTCTTCTCACCCCACCCCCTCCCCATTTGCCTGCCCAAGTCCTAAATAGCTGAATCATCTTCTTGGCTAAGCTGTTTGGTTTGGCTTACCTGAATTCTTGTGTTTTCTTCCAAACAAAGCAATGCACTTTCCTGAGCAGGTGAAAGTTAATGCAATATAGACCTTGGGTAGTCAGGCAATGCTCGGGCTAGCTTGTTATGTGAGGTTAACGGGGCCACCACCTTTCTCTGACCCTCGTTCCTCACTCATGAAGTGGGAAGATGAAAAAATAAGCTGGTCATCTTGTACTCATGAGAGTTCTAGGAAACTCAGTTCTCCTAGACCTTGAAATGAAATAGAACTGTGAGATTGCTCAGGCCCCCAGTGTTCTGATTATGACACCTTTACCCCACACAAGTGCCTTACCTGAACCTGCACACGTTTGAAAACATGCAGGTTTCAAAAACAACTTGCCCTCCTTGGGGGAAAAACATCTTTCTACTACTACAGTGTACTCAGTTTATTATTTTTTCTTATGTTGACTGTTTAGCAACATTTATAAATATATCTACGTTACATAGTTGAAAATTATCTCACAGGTGCCCTGCTCTAATACAGGTCTTCCATTTTATTTTGTTAGCTTAGAAAAAGTTGAACTTGGAATTGTATTGCTTCATTTATTTTCTTCCCACAAATTCACATCAAATTGACCCTTTGAAGCCAGTTGTTTAACTGTATCAGTGTTGTCAATTTTTGTAAAATAGTATTATTGAGTTCAATTTTTAAGTACATATATATGCACTTACTATAAGATATTTTTTAAAGTGCTAATGGGAGAAAGATAAATACCTGCCTTGAAAGAATTAATAATTTTATACCAGAAAGACTGACCGTGATATTGTCCCTGACAATATCATGGTATTTTCACAATCTGAATAATTCCATGTTTAGGATGTCACCATTCTTGAAAACCAGGAGAAGATATGTTTCCTAGTTCACATCCCTATGTATCTACAGATGTTTCTAATGTTTTTTATTATTCTCAGAATAACTGATCTTTTCCCTGAAGAAATATACTTATTAGAAAATGTTTTATGTCTTATTTCTTGTGTCTTCTGCAAAATACCACAAGGAAGTAAACTTTTATAGTTTGTTTCTATTTTGACAAATGTACTTGCCCATGACTTTCAATAAGGTCAGGAAGTCTAAAGAGTAATTGGGCATTTACCTCAATTGAACTTAACTAAATTTGTTGAACTTTTAATTGAAGAAAGCAGGTATTTAGTAACCTGTAACTTCTGAAAATTCTCCTTTAGCTGCTATAGACATCCGTCCTCTTCACTGTAGATGATCACTTTAATCGGTCTACTTTGTTCCTTAGAGACATGAGAGAACTTAGTCTAGACATTTTTTATTTTCATTGTTCTTTTAACATATAGCAGTCCATGGGGTTGCGAAGAATCAGACATGACTGAGCGACTTCACTTTCACTTCTCACTTTCATGCATTGGAGAAGGAAATGGCAACCCACTCCAGTGTTCTTGCCTGGAGAATCCCGGGATGGGGAGCCTGGTGGGCTGCCGTCTATGGGGTCGCACAGAGTCGGACACGACTGAAGCGACTTAGCAGCAGCAGCAGGCTCTTGTGTGAATAGATGGCAAGGGACAAGTTTAAATAATATCTTTCAATGTCGAATGACTGGAAAACTCTAAAGGTTCATAGAAAACTTTAAAGGTATAGCCTAAATAGAGTAAAAAGACAGAGAACTGACTTCTGTGATGATGTCTGGATTTCACAGCCTTGCTACAGTGTCTTTAAGTAAATGGTACTGAAAATTCCGCTCTACTTGGAAAACACTTTTTTAAAAACTAGCTAGTTTCGTGTGTAAATGAAAGTAAAAAAAAAAAAACAGCTAGACTGGAACAAGTGAAGAGAGTTAGAGGAAAACACAGCTAGAAAGGAAAACTTCTGGGTGGGGGTTTGCCTTGAGAACAAATCTGCTTTCGAAAGATAAATCTGAGAAAATGGCTTGGGGCAGAGAGAGTCTGTAGATGGGATGGTCTGTTAGGTTTTCAGTCATTTGGGCATGAGAAAAGTGAAAATGTGAATTAACAATGAGAAGAGAGAAGAAGCCATAAATGAAAGTTATTTTGAATGAAAGAAAAATGGCCAGGCGATGGTGACTTACTGGATTAGGGGAAGTAGGACAGAGGTAAGTCACAGATGAAGTTTCAGGTCTGAGGGACAGACAGGAGAATGTTGGCAGTGCTGACATAGTGGAGTGAGTGTGAGTGTGAGTGTGTGAGTGTGTGTGTGTGTGTTCGGTCACGTCCAACATGTCCAGCTCTTTGTGACCCCATGGAGTAGGACAGAGAACTAGTGGGGAAGGTCAGTTGAAAATTTCAGAAAAGTTGAAGAATTGAGATTTCCAAGTATAGTTATAGTCATCTGTACAGTGGCAGAGCTATAGGCTTGGAAAAAGAGAAACTGAGGTTAGTGGTTCTGCTTTTTTTTTAAGTTTCTTTAGCAAAAAAAATAAAAAAGTGTCTATGGGAATTGGGAGAGAGTTTCCAGAATTATTAAGGCCAGTCATGTTTAGAGAGAAAGCTCAAGTTCAAGTCAACAATAGTTCCAACAGGAACAGCCACACTTGGGGAACTTGAAAAAGAAGGTGATGAAATTAAAATTTTATTATAAAGCTACAGCAATGAAGACATTGTGAGGTAATTGCTATAACAAATAAAGCAATTATTTGTTATTGTTGAAATTAAATATTAAATGGACAACTGGTTTTTGACATATTTTCAAGAGCAATTAAATGTGAAAGGATAGCCTTTCTGACAAATGATGATAGTCACAGATTGGGAGAAAGATATTTGAAAGTCATATATCTGATAAAGGACTTGTAGCCAGAATAAATAAAAAATTCTCAAAGTCAACATAAGAAAACAAACAAACAAACAAAAAAAATGGCCAAAAGTTGGAAAATACATTTCACCAAAGAAGATATACAGATGACAAACATATGAAAGGATGTTCAACGTCATTAGAGAAATACAAATTAAAACCACAATGAGATACAACTATACGCCTATTAGAACAGCTAAAATGAAAATATTGGTCATACTAAATACTAGGTAGGATTTGAAGGAGATTAAACTCTCATACTGCTGGTGGGAATGTAAACTGTAGAGCACTTTGGAGATTTGTTTACCAGCTTCTTAAACAGTAAATATACTGCCCATGATTTATGCATTTCCAAGATTTTTACTCTAAAGAACTGAAAGCATATAGTTCATAGGAAAACCAACATACCTTTTCACAGAAGTTTTCTATGTAATAATCAAAAAACTGGAAATAATCCACATGTTTATCAAAGAGTAGTTAGAATTGACATGAGTGGACCAATCCTAGTATACTATGTATACAATGAATTCAAAGTCAAGGATAAAATAGAATGAATTATTGATATATGTAATAGTAATTCAAAATCATTATACTGAGTGAAAAAATTCAGGTCAAAAAAAAAGTGAATACTGAATCATACCATTTATAAAACTTCTAGAAAGTGAAAACTAATCTATAGTGACAGAAACTAGATATTGTTTGCTTAGGGAAGAAGTGAGGGACAGAGGAGAGGAGAGAGGATTACAAGGGGCCAAAGAAACTTTGTAGAGGTGATGGATACATTCGTTATCTTGATGGTGGTGATGGTTTCACTGGTATATAAATATACTGAAACATCAAATTGAATATTTTCAATATGTTCTGTTTACTGTATGTCCATAATAGCTCAATAAAGCTGCTAAAGATTAGTTAAAAAGATTAAGTCAGTACTACATAGAAACTCTAAAATAGAAAATTTTTTTAAAAACACAAAGGGAAAATAGAAGGGAAAAAAGCTACTGAAATTTGTAGGAAGAGACAAAAGGAAACCAAGAATGAAGCCAGTGTTTCAAGGAGGATTAAGCAGTTAAATTTAACATGACACAGAGATAAGAGTAAAGACTGCCCAATGTATTTGGCAAAGGAAAAATCTACTACATATTCAGGAAAGGGTGGTGGGGTGGGAGCCAGAATGTCAGAGGCTGAAGGGAGGCTTATTTGAGGCAAGGATGGTGGCAGCATCCTGAGAGCACTTGTTTAAAAAGCTCAACAATGAAAATGAGAGAAAGAAGATGGTAGCTGGAGGGGACAGCAGAGCAAACTTTTGGTGAAATGTGAAGGCAGAAGAAAATAAAAGTGGAATGAAGCAGAAACTAAAGATTCTAGAGATGAAGGCAAAACATGTGGTAACAGGTTTCTTGAGGAATTTGGAAGGGATGGGATCTAAGCCACAGGTGCCAGAGTGAGTCTTGGGAAGGAGAAATTTATAATTGTTAACTCCTGACAGTCCTCCTTAAACAATGGGTTACAGAACACTTTAAGAGGATTTTTTTTAAACTTCGGGGGAAAAAGAAAAAACTATTATTTTGCCAGCAGATTTCTTAGAAAACTTGGATGACTGGACATTTCTGACATTTCTTAAAACCAATCATGATAAAAGAAGATATCATATGAATCATCACCTCTGACCCCCCCAAACTGTGACCTTTCCAGGCTGTAATCTACTGACCACAGCCCTAGGTCGTTGTCCCAAGTGACATAATAGTAACTTCTGCTTCATTAGCCTCAGTATCTCGCTGCTTCAGGAAGATTACTCTGAGTCAGATGTTTTAGAGGAACAGAGAGCAGGAGGAGAGTCAGGGATAAGCTGTGGGTTTATGTGTATGCGGTAATTGGGAAATTTCCATGGAGAGAAAAAAAAAAAAACAACCATAACTGAAAAGCTGAAATGTGTTGCTAAGGCTTACAGAATAGTGGGAAGCATGTGAGTTTTAGAACTAGGCAGATCTTGGTCTCAAATCCAGGCTCCTCCTCCTATGTGTGCTATGTGACCATGGGTTCAAGTCTGTTTCCATTTAGCCACATAACATGCATGCATGCTTAGTTACTCAATCGTGTCCGACTCTTTGTGACCCCACAGACTGCAGCCCATCAGGCTCCTTTGTCCATGGGGATTCTCCAGGCAAGTATACTGAAGTGAGTTGCCATGCCCTCCTCCAGGGGATCTTCCCAACCCAGGGATCAAACCCAGGTCTTCTGCATTGTAGGTGGATTCTTTACCATCTGAGCCACCAGGGAAGCCCCAGCTATGTAACAGGTATATGGTATACCTCACAAGATTGATCAATGACTTAAAATCCTGATTAAGTATGTAGTAGAAAAAAATACCCTAAGCTGTCATAATTCCATCATTTGTTTACCACAGATAGTCAATGAATACCTGTTGATATTTAAGTGGTTAATTTAGCAGTCTTCCCTACAACAGTGGCAAACTGTCTAAAGGTCAGATAACACATCAGCAGGCAAGGATGATGTGAAAATGCAGACAATTGGCCTTTCTCCACATTGCCATGTTGCTTTCTCACTGGCTTCACAGTGGGTCTTAATATAACCATCCTCCCCTCTTATCACAAGTGAAGGCCTGCAGTGAGGAGACAGTAACTGTAAGGGGTCCTGTGATCCTAGAAGATGAATCCCCAAGGAGGAGTGGAATCCCTGACATTCTTGTATTTTGTAAGGCTGTGAAATATGGCCCATGCCCAGCACACGTTCACACTTTGACGTTTCTGAGTATAGATCCTTATCCAGATGTGAGGCATAGCAACTCAACTCTTCACTGGGATCAAAGGAACATCTCTTTAAAGTAGATTAATCCTTTAAATGCATACCACATAGTACCTTGAACCTCCTTTAATTATAGTATTAGGCCCACTGCTGAATTATGGCTTTTGATATAATTAAACTGAACATTTTTAGAACAACCTATAGTATATTTCAGGCATTCTATCTGGCAATTTAAAGGATCTAGAGTCTGTAAACCAAATCTATTCTCCCTTTATCAAGGAAAAAAATTTATGAACTATCTTTGCAATGAATGCAAAAACTCAGCAATAAGATGTCTGAATCATTACTGGAAATGCAAACATGTAGTTCTAACACATCATAATCACCTTAATCGTTGGTGTTTGTGGGTAGGTCAGCTTGTCTGCAGGTTTACACTACGATTAAGAACTAGTTCAAGTGCAAAAAAATAGAGTGTGGTCTTAGAGACCAGAATGCATTTGCTAAAGATAGCACACCCCTTGCCCATTTGATCCTTCTGGTGGCAGTTGACTGCATTCTGAGTTCCATGACTTAAGAGTTATAAAGGGTCTGGCATGAGCTTTTCCCTACTTAATATCATGACTGGAATGAGTTGACAACCCAATCCTGGACTTTGATTTGTCTCTGAGCACAACTAAAGTAAGTAATATTACTTTGAAAGGATGTACTACTTTTTGGTTTTTTTTTTTTTCATTTCCTGGGTCCTGGAGACCGTATGATTGGACAGAGTATCACTGAAGCAAGTTACTTACTTTGAGTTAAAAGAGAGACCATCCTGTATGAGTCAAAACCTACAAAACCTGCCCCAATTTAGACTGAGCAAGTTGTGTAAAGTTAACATTGCAAAGTGACTCCTGTAGAGTGAATATTACATATGTTTAATGCACATTAGTGTGCTACATGGTCATTAGGCATAAATGGTAAGCAATGGACACACGGCTGAAAGTAGTAGTAGTATTAGCTAAACGATATTTTTCTTCTTGCTTCTTTAATTTTCCATTTTCTATAAAAAGTCTTTGTAGCTGCTCTGACACCTCGCCTTAGGAATATCAGTAGAATGTGCTGTTTTAAAAATGCGCTACTTTAAGTCCCTCATTCATTAATGATTTTTGCTGTTCAACCAACCCTTACTGACTGCATCCCTAGTTGTGCTGAAGTTTTTAAAAAGGATGCTGAACAGCATCATCTCTGGACCTATTATGCTCTGTTCTCTGCAGTTTCTCTGCAGCTGGGGTGTCTGAACTGTGTGGATCCCCCCAGTGAGACTCCTCACTGTCTGACCTTCAGACAGGCATAGGAGGCAGCACCCAGAATGAGAGGGACATGTGTACTGCAGGTCCCTGCCCCACGTCAAAGGTTCCAGCTCTGCCCACCTACCTCCTCACAAGCCTGCTTTCTGTCTCTAGTTGTAATAACAAGCACCCTTCCCCACTGTGCCTTCAGGACAAGGGTCATGAAGAGCCCTTCTCTTCACAAATACCTCACAGAGATACTGGCCCTTGAGTTTCCTCCTACCCAGCTCACAAAAGCTCACATTATACTCTTCTCAAACTTCCTTCATTTGAATGTGCCATCCGTTTCCTGCTTAAGCTCTACTGATTCAAAAGGTATGATCTTACCTATATGCATTTATTTTGTTGTATTTAACAAGATACTAGTTTCTCAAAACATCCTAGTATTTGTTTTATCTGTTATAATTTTATCAGTCTTGGTATGTGGAATGTAGAAGGTACTGAATATCTACCCATCGATTGAATGAATGAACCTATTTTATGTGTAATATTTCTTGAATTACAGTTTCTAACATCAGTATTATTCCAGGAAGATCACTAATGGTCAAACTATATGTTTTGTATAGTGTGATGTAGAAAAAGAGTTAGTATTTTCCAGAGTTGCTAAGAGAGCAGTGAACAGAAACACGCTGTAGTTTGCAGTTGTCCTGATGAATTTAGAAAGGACCCGGATACCTTATACCAGACCTGTTTCTAAGTTGACATTCTTATACTTTAAATTGCCAAAGTTCTATCTTTTCACTGACAGCACAACATTGATACAGTTGTTAAATCACCAACGTAATTTTTCCTAGCAAAAAAATATATGCTTAATAAATTCAGTTATACAACTGATTATTGAGCGCCTCAATAGCATAGGTAAGATAGCTCCAGCAGTCGTGTGAAGAATGGATTGAACAGGAGAGATTGGAGACAAAAAGTTTAGTTAGCAGTCTATTGCTGTACTCAAGCTAAATATTTACTGAGCTTTGTTAATACTTTGCTTTGGCCGTTTCAGTCCTGCTTAGTTTTGGGGTGGAGCTTATGGAGCAAAGCTGGTGTTTGAGCTGTTCTGGCGAATTCTTCTGAATTACAGTGTTTACTTTCTTTTTTTGCATTGCCTTTTCTTTCTTTGGTTAACCAATTAAAAAAAAAGAAGAAGATATCTTCCAGGGACTTCACGTTACTTGCAATCTAGTTGGGAAACAAAATATTAAACACAGGGAAAGTAATAGCAAAATATTAAAGCAGCAGAGGAGTTATCAGAGGGTGGCTTTGGATTAATATCCAAATTAATGGCATGATGATAAGGGCCAGAAGTTTATGAGACTAAGAGGTAACTGTGAGCTGAGTATCTTGGGAAATTTTCATGAACTTGAATGATAGGCTAAGAACTGAAAAAGAGAAAGGAAGACTTTCATGGAAAGAGAAATTCTAAGAAAGGCAGAGTTGCAAGAAAGTCTTAATTTTCTTATCATTTCTTTTTATCCCTCTGCTCTTCAAAGCACAGAGCTGTCTGAGTTATGAGCAGGGTGGGGAGGTGTTATCGCTCAATGGAGGAGTCTCCTCCACTTCCTTTTTTTCCCATTCTTCAAGGCTCAGCCAGACTTGAAATGCTTGTCCGACGTGTTAAATTACTACATGTTTTCGAGTCTGGCAAAAGTTCTTGTTAAAGATCCACTTAAATTTCAGACGAGAACTAAAATTGAATATATTTTAATTCTGACATTCTAGGGATGCTATTTCTTCCAGATGTATAAATGGAAGATCTCTCTATATTCTGAAAATTATTCTGTAAATCATGAGTAAAATTACAATCCCTTATGTCAAAGGAGAATTATGGAAAGAAGTCTATAATTGAGTGCAGACTGGTTACATATACTGATTTGGGTGGACTGTATATATGATTATACATATGAAATGAACAATTTGTTACTTGCAGTAGCCTTATGAGGTAATACTATAAAATCATCCCAATTCTGTAGACAGAAAACTATGATAAAGTTACAAACCTAATGTCCCACAATTGAAAAATGAGGGAATCAGTCATCAAACTGAAGTGACTGACTCCCTCTAAATGCCTTGAAAAGTTATGTAACTGATCTGGTTCCTTGTCTGTAAAATCTAGAAGGTTGAATTAGCTAATCATGGCATTTGCCCTCATTTTAAAAGTTTAAGTGTTTGGTTCACATCCTCAATTCCTGCTCTTTTCACATAACTCAAGTTTGAAACTTTCTGTTTCTCACTTGCAAAGAAATTATTCCTTCCCTCATAGAAAATTTGAAATTATTCTGTGTTTTTGAATGACCTAAAGAGAATTAGATACCAGGTCCATTATGAGCATCTTCTAGCTTAAATTTTTTATCTTCCTGACTTTTCCAACTGACAGAACACCTATACTTAGGATTCAGTTTAGAAAATTGTCCTGTATTATGACAGTCTTTAACATGTCAGTGAATAAGAAGTGGCTCCAATTTTGGTTCCACTGATATTTAATGGTTAATCTCAGTTTGTTTAAGTATATCTACCCTCACCAAAGACCAAGTAAGGGTATTCTAATAGTGAATTTTTTTAAGTGGACTGTAACAGTTTTTCCTGAATTGGTCTAAATGAAACACACTTCTCTCCCCTTGCACCAGCTTATATCCTATGTGCACCAGCCTTGTAGGACATGAACATTCCACATAGTCCAGCCACCTCAGCATTGGGGGGATAAGGGGCACCGTGACTAGGAAAAAAGAAAGAAGAGAGGGAGGCCTGGCTTTGTTCACCATGTCTTGGTTTTGACTAGAATAATTTCAGCCGAGCCCCAAGTTCCATGATTATCTCTGCCTTCCGGAAGTGGCATTCAGCAGCTGCCACTGGAGCAGCTTCTTGCATGGCCTGCAGCACAGAAGACAACAGGGGGTGTGAGCAAAAGCCATCCACCACCACCACCACCTTAAACTTAATGAGGGAAGTTAACTTTCAGAGCCTGTCTCTTAAGTACAAACATGGTGGAATAACTGAAATGTCTTTGGGGTAAAGTTTTCCATTCCAAAATGGGATGCAAGGGTTAAAATGCCAATCCCCCTGAAGAAAGAACTCACTGATAGTTCAACTCAGAGAGAAGTGTACCTGAGATGGGAGGGGGCAGAGAGTTTTCTAGTGGAGATTCCCCAAGGGAGAAAAGACAGAATTGGGGTTGAGATCTAAAGATAAGTTTTGTGTACTTAATTATTTTAGTTTAATAAACCAAAAGATTCCATGCATTTAGTGTGTTCTGTCTTAATAATAAAGAGGCATGGTACAGATGAACCTAGTTCCCGGGCAGGAAAAGAGATGCAGATGTAGAGAACAGACATGCAGAAGCAGTAGGGGAAGAAGAATATGGGACAAATTGAGACAGTAGCATTGATACACACACACACACACACACACACACACATTATCATGTGTAAAATAAATAGCTAACGGGAAGGTGCTGTATAACACAGGGAGTTCAGCTGAGTGGTTTGTGATGACCTAGATGGGTGAAATGGGGGTCAGGCATGGAAGGAAGTTTCAAGAAGGAGGGGATATATGTATGCATATAGCTGACTCGGGGCTTCCCAGGTGGCTCAGTAGTAATCTGCCTGCCAGTTGAAGGAGACAAAGGAGATGTGGGTTCAGTCTGTGGGTTGGGAAGATACCCTAGAGGAGGAAATAGCAGTCCATTCCAGTATTCTTGCTGGGAGAATTTCATGGACAGAGGAGCCTGACAGGCTACAATCCATGGGGTTGCAAAGAGTTGGACTGACTGAGCAGCTGAGCATGCACATAGCTGACTCACTTTGCTGTAGAGCAGAAACTGACACAGCATTGTAAAGCAATTACACTCCAATTAAAAAAAAAAAAAAAAAAACACCAAATAAAGAAGCAGCCAAAGGAGTCATTGATTGAATCTTTAAGAACCCAAGGAATTATTTTTTACTTCACTGTCCAGGTTACACTCCACAGTGAATGTAAAACACCTAATTCTAGTGGAAAAATAAGACCTAGTAAGTACTTCTTTGACAATACACAATAAATCATAGGAAACAGAGGGAAGAAATCTTGAGATGGGGTGAGTGTTTGGGAATAAGAGGATCTAGCCCCTCATTTTGTTCAAATGCAGTACTGATGACACACAGGGATGAGAGAGGAGTGTGGTCAGAATATGACTTTGGAATTCAGGGATGCTCTCCTGAGAGGTGGGAGAGATGGACCAAGAAGCAGGGTGGTTTCTCCTGGAGTGAGTAAAATGGAATGCTGATGGAGTGCTAAAGTTAGAAGCTTCAGAGTATCTGGTATCTTCTATTATTTGCTTTATTTTTCTTTCTTCCTGTTTTCCTTTTCTTTGCCCCTAACACTCTACTTTTACTCATTCAGTCGTGTATGACTCTCTGTGACCCACCAGGTTCCTCTGTCCATGGACTTCTCCAGGCAAAAATATTGGAGTGGGTGGCCATTCCCTTCTCCAAGGGACCTTCCTCGAGCCAGGGATTGAAACTGGTCTCCTGCATTGCAGGCAGATTCTTTACCTTTTAAGCCATCAGGGCAGCCACTTCTAAACAATTTCTTTCACCTTTATATTTTCGTTTCTATTCTATGACTCAGTCTTCAGCATTTAAATGCATCTAAAGGTAATTCTCCTCTCCCATTTTGGTATCTCTGGAAAATATCTTTTGTGTCCCATGCTCTAGTTTAGGTCACTACCGATCTGGACTGAAGCCCTTTGCACAGGATGGTGCCTATGGATCTGCCAGAAGAAATGCTGCTTGCAATTACTTTTCAGAATGTCAAGGTACTTCTACTAGTTTGAAAAACTGATAGTTGTTAAATAAATAGAGTTTTCTGAGAGACTTCTAGGCAGTAGATGAACCTCTTATATTTTATAGCAATTTTTGACTTTACCAAAAGGCCAAGGAGCAAAGTTTGAATATATTGGTGAAATGTTAAATTAGTGCTAAATACCCCTTATAGGGATAGGATAATGGATATGTAGGTCTTTGATAAATTAAAGAATGGGGAAGTGAGCAAAGAAATATTTATACTGATTTTTTAAGGTAAAAGCTGGAGGAGAATTTAAGTACCGATACGATTTATTCACAATGATTGGATTTAGTTCTCATACCTATGTACATCATTCTAAATATTTTCAGCTGCAGTCAGACTACTAAAGACCTTTAAGGAGTTAAATACAAAATAAAATATATTTTATTTGAGCCTACCATGCACATTTGGTCTTTTAGCTGATGTTATATGATGAATATATTCCTGTTTACCTACTAGCATACACTAAGGTTCCACTGCGGTCACATCTTTAGAAAGTTACCTTCTAAGGATAAAATATAAATAGATGTCACATTCACTTTATGTGGCTTTTTGGGGGTTGTTATTGTCTTTTCTTTTCAGAGGACATGTATTTCTAATAGTTTCATCTTAGCCAAAAGTCTTCATTTTAGTTTCAAAGAGATCCCAATGAATAGTGGAAGAAAAATTTCACCTTCAAAGGAGTAAATAGACCACTAAGCAGTTCATCCTGACTCCTCTGCTAAGACTGGAATCATTTAGGGTCTCAACCTAACCACTTTTTTAAGCAAGAAGAAACATATTCTCAGTAGTAACATAAATAAACTACTCAATGTCTTTGTGGTTTAAGTGCCACAGGGATTAGGACAAACAGGGAATATAAGGGCAATTCCAGGTACTTTTATAGAGAAGACGTATCTGCCCTAATCCTGAAGTTAGTTTCAGTCAGTCTACGTGTTACAGTACTGACATGAATCGACTTTCTCTAAATCTTGGGTGATGAGGAAATGAACAAGTCGGGTGGAGCTCGGAAATAAACAGAAGATCCGTAGCATGTACAGGCATGATCTGGACTGGTATCAGTTAATAGGAGTTTGAGGGAGGAGGGGTCATATTTGTAAACAAGTTGCAAACATACTGTTGCAAATAATTTGCAAGCAGTGGAGAGTGAAATATGTAGTATAAGTATATAAGTAGCTGGCCTAGAATTAGCATTTTTATGTTAAAAGTAAATAAAAGCAGAACTGCTTGATTTCTCGTGACTTTGCAACTCTCCGTTGTCTCAAGAGTAGTTCAACTTATCCATCCATCCCAGAATTCTGTATACTAAGGGTGGAGTGTGGGCCTTGTGCTTTGCTGAGTCCTCTACTGGGATTTTTTCTTGACTCAGTATTTTGACTTACTATGTGAATTGTGACTAATCGCTTGGTATCTTCAGGCCACCGGTTTCCCCTAGCAGCACAGTAAGTGCTTACTTGCAAAAATCTTCGTGTGTGAAAATGTATGTGAAAGACCCACTTAAAAATAATTCACACATAAAGAATGCTTATAATTCTGAAATATTTTTTTAAGAAATGCATTTAAAGCTTTCAGTTTTCACTTAAGCTGTTAAAGTGATTTCATGCCATCCAGACTGCTTCCTCCTCTTCTTCCTGCTGCTGCTGGTACTAAGTCGCATTAGTCGTGTCCGACTCAGTGCAACCCCATAGACGGCAGCCCACCAGGCTCCTCTGTCCCTGGAATTCTCCAGGCAAGAATACTGAAGTGGGTTGCCATTTCCTTCTCCAGTCCTCTTCTTCCTAGGGGTTAAATTTCTGTCAATTACATGTAGCTTTGCATTCAGAAATCGAATAGATTTGAGCAAATTCTCTACTGCTTCCTACAGAATAGAAAGAGCCCACTTCCATTTTTACAGTAATGTTTTCATGGGTGTGTTTGGTGATTCCATATTTATAACCCTAATTATGAGCTAATGAGCAAAGAGCTTTGCAGGGAAATTTGCATCACTTGCTAAAGTAGGACAAATGATAGCTTAACCAAGATAAAACATCTTGTGTTGTTCGGGACCCTTTAACTCACCAGCAGGGAAGCCTGTCCCAGCCAAGTTAAATCAGTTTTCAGAGAAAGGCAGTGACTGCTACCTTGAAAACAATAGCTCTCCTGCAATTTTAAGGAGTTTGCTTGGCTGCATCCAAATGTCTTTGAATCCCTTTTAATTAGAGTTCTCCTTTAGCCACTTCAATAACCCTTTCTATTTCTAAGAAGAACGTGAAGGAAGATATTGTCTGATCTCCTTACAACCCAATCAGGAGATTGGAAATAATTTAACATAAAGAAAATGTAGCATACGTAAAGACTTTTAAATCTGGTAGTAAGCTTTCTTCTCCTTTGCCGTTGTTTAGTCACCCAGTCATGTCCAACTCTTTTGTGACCCCATGAAATGGGATTTTTCCAGGCAGGAATACTGGAATGGGTTACCATTTCCTTTTTCAGGGGAACTTTCTGACCAGGGATCGAACCCATGTCTCCTGCGTTGCAGGCAGATTCTTTACTGCTAAGCCACTGGGGAAGCCCCATTTTCTTCTCTTAACAGAGTACAAATATTTCATTTTACTATTTTTTCCCTCTGGGAGCCAGAAAAGATAGAGGTGTATGTTTTACTTTCATTTCTCTTTCCTTCATGTTCTCTCATACAGAAAACAACTTCTGAGATTTGTTTTGGAGTTAGATGATCATCAGTAAATAAGTTAAGGACCTGATTTTTGGCATTTACTTCCTCTTTCCAAGTGTATCCTTCTAATATGATTCTTTTGAGAATTCTGAGAAATGATACAAAGTATCATATAAGGGGACCACCAGGGTGTTCTTAAGAGATATAGGAGAAGAGGTAAGGAAATTGGTCAGCTAAATTAACTAGTTGTTTTAGAGGACATGAGATCTTTAGTGCCATCACGTTATGCCTCATTAGCTACATTAGCTGCCTGACATTGTCATTATTCTACCCACTTCTTTCTGTGCAGTTTCACCGTGTCAGCTTTGATTTCCCCTGTATTATTTTTTTCCAGCTTAAAGCTATTATATCACCTTCCATAAGCATTGATTTTTAGTCAGGTGTCACAAATTTCCCACTCATAATTTCCTTGCAAGCATAAAACTGACTGTTATGGCTACTGCAGCACCCTTTCCTTATTTCAAAGTTAATCACTTATTCCTATTGGCCAGCTCTAGCATCCTCCTTCCATATTAAACTCAATGTTTAAATCTTTAAATGTTCTAATTGACAAACACTGAAACAACTTCCTATCAGTGTGCTTTGACCAAAATAAATCAGTAAGAGAGCAAGGAAGAGACAGCTGATGCAAGCATTTGTTTTAAATTGTGAAGTATCTATTGTTTGTCCAGAATTGTAACAGACGATGTTGGAAGTGTGACAGAAATACCACCTTATCTTTATAGTGCAGTTGCTCCTCACTAGCCATAGAGGATTGACTCTAGGAGCACTCTCAAATACCAAAAGCCAAGGATGCTCAAGTCCTTTCTATAAAATGGCATAGTATTTGCATATAACATACCACACATCCTCCTGTATATGTTATAATAACTAATACCATGTAAACACTATGTAGGTATTTATAAATACAATGCAAAGGATTTATAAAATAGTTGCTGGGACACAGCAGATTCAAGTTTTGCTTACTGGTACTATCTAGAGTTTTTTTCCAAATATTTTTGAGCTGTGATTGGTTGAATCTGTGGATGGGATGCAGAACCCAAGGATATGGAGGGCCAACTGTACTTGTTATGGTGAAGTCTTGTTATGTGAAGCAATTTTGAAAGAAGAGTTAGAACTTCAACTATAAAATTTACTGTTTTCTGTTTAGCTTAGTTTTAACTTGTCTGGACTGCTTTAAGGAGAAGGCAATGGCAACCCACTCCAGTACTCCTGCCTGGAGAATCCCATGGACGGAGGAGCCTGGTAGGCTGTAATCCATGGGGTCGCTAAGAGTCGGGCACGACTGAGTGACTTCACTTTCACTTTTCACTATCATGCATTGGAGAAGGAAACGGCAACAACTCCAGTGTTCTTGCCTGGAGAATCCCAGGGATAGAGGAGCCTTGGTGGGCTGCCGTCTATGGGGTCTCACAAAATTGGACATGACTGAAGCGACTTAGCAGCAGCAGCAGGACTGCTTTAAATTTTAGAAAAATTCAGTAAGTCAGTAACTTATTGTGGATTTTTTTAAGCAATGTAAGAAGCAATAATTTTTAGAATTTCAAACAATGAATTGCCATTTTTGAAATAGAAACAACAAGCATTGCCAATTGAACTTTTTAGTGTAACTCTCACTAGCAGAGCTGACATAGCTATATCAAAAATACAATAAATCTCTTAGAAATTTGTAGGACATAGCACTTTCTCACCAATTTTTTGATTAAAGTTTGTTTAATAAACAAATATTTTTTTTTCTCTAGAAAAATAAAAGCTAAAATGAACTCCAGCTTTATGGAAAAGAACTAGTTTACAACAGTATCTGTCTTAAGCAACTAAAGACAATCACTTTTAAAGAAAAGATGGTATATATATTCACTTGACACGGCCACACAGAAGTCGTAGCATATAAACACAAGATTTCTAAGAAAGAAATAGGAGAAAACCACAAGTACAGTTACCTCATTTTGTCAAATGTTATACATGTTGGAAGTGATTTTCAAAAATTGTGTTTTTAGGGAAAAAGTGAGAAATGGGGGTCAGGAGGAATTTACATCATGTTCCATAGCAACTCAGATATTTTTAAGTTTCTCTTTGAGATATGTGGTAAAGAACAGCTTTGAAAGCATGTAGTATGTATAAAAATACTGTAAGAGGAAATGTTATTTCTCTAAAGTGTAAGTGAGAGGTTAGATTACAAATGTTGACCTAACCAACAAGAAGGATTATAAGACTGCACAGTCTTCACCTGGCAAGTCACATCTCTATCTTTGCAAAATAATTTCTTCCTTTCAAGGCCGTTTCTAGCATTCTGTTAAGTCTGTCGTGTTTCTAGACCTGAAAGGCAGCAAACTTTATTGGACAGAACATCAAGGCAATAGAGTTTCTGAATAGAAATTCCATATTACTCTCCTTGGTCAGGTAGCAAGCTCATTTTCTACAGTAAAATGTGAATAATTCTAAAGGCCAAATTTGCCTATAGCATAGGAATGTTGTTAAAATAAAACAAGGTAACAGATTTGAAAACTGAAGAAAAACATTTCTTGGGCATCTATTAAATTTCCAAATCATGAATTATATGCTTATATGTGGTGTATTTAAGCTCCTTTAAACATGAAAGCACCACGGTAAATATCATTGAAGAGGCAGTAGGGGGCTTCCTTGGTTGCTCAGTGGTATAGAATCCACCCGCCAATGCAAGAGATATGGCTTTGATCCTGGTCCAGGAAGATTCCACATGCTGTGGAGCAACTAAGCCCATGTGCCTCAACCAATGAACCCGGGCACTGCAGCTACTGAATCCACCCACTACTGTGCCCAAGAGTTCATGCTCCACAGCAAGAGAAGCCACCACAGTGAGAGGCCTGGCACCTCAGCTAGAGAGTAGCCCCTGACTGCTGCAACTAGAGAAAAACCTGCGCAGCAACAAAGACCCACCACAGCCAAAAATAAATGCATAAATAATAACCAAAACAAAAGTTGGTAGGATGCATTTTAAAAAAGAAAAATTTAAAAGACTATCCATCCAGCTGCTAAGCATTTATAATACTTGATCCGATTTTCCAGAAGTTTTCTATATGGATAGCCATCCCTATTTCAGATGCCATTAGTAGTTTGAGTATCCTGAATTTAGGTCTTTATTTTTGCTGAATTATATTAGTTATTGTAAATATGCCCTGTAATTCTCAATACAGTATATCATGTAATGTTACTACAAAGGTTCCTTATATCTTTTTTCCCATTGATTCTAATACACACTGTAGAAACTTTGGTTAACACCTATCCCTCTCTAGCCTTCCTTTAAAGGAATTTCCTTCTTACACACTTTTACTATATTATTTATTCTGTTATATAAGATGGTAGTATAGAAAGCCTGCTCTGCAAAGAGTATTACACTCTCAGAAGATAGATAGCTAGAGTAGATTAATTTTTTCTTTTATTTGGTAATTACACTTAGCAGTTTTAGAAACTCCAAATTACTGTATAACTTAAGACAGAATAAAATGCAATATTTGGCATAATTATGTATATATATGTATATACTATGTATATATTCAGCTTTTTTTTTTCAGCTGCAGCATCTGACACTGCTTAGCAACAGTGGTTAAATTATTTGAAAGACAGCAAACATTTCTTACTCCATTAATATGGCTTGGAATTACTGTTTTATCTAATCTTATGTACATAGAGGGGCTTCCCAGTTGGCGCAGTGGTAAAGAATCCACTTGCCAATGCAGAAGACACAAAAGATGTGGGGTTGATCCCTGAGTCAGATAGATCCCCTGGAGTAGGAGATGGGAACCCACTCCAGTATTCTTGCCTAGAAAATTTCATAGACAGAGGATCCTGGTGGGCTATAGTCCAAGGGGTCAAATACAGTTGGACACGACGGAGCACACAGACATGAACATAGAGAGACCCTACAAAAAGAAAAGAGTAATTAATGCATTGGCATTTCTCCTCTGGAGTCACTGTCTTCAATCTTAATTGGAAGCTTCTTAGAGAAAATATATCTTTAGGGGTTTTAACATGATGCGCCTTTCAGAATGTGCATAGTGACTTAAACATTTATTTCCTCAAAATATGTTTGTGGATTCAAGATAAAATTCCTTTATAACTAATGAATCTCTCAGTAAATATATCTTAAGATAAAAGGCCTAGCTTTTCCAGTTATGTACAGAAATACAAGTCTTGCTTAAGATTATCTTGCATCTATGCTAATATTGCTCAAGATTCCTAATCGTCCACAAAATTTGCTCATCACCCCCCATGGAAACAGGAGTAGATTAAAATTATTTCAGTAATGTCTCAAAATTACAGCAAATGAATCAAAATATCAGCTCTTCTCTCCTAGTATTTCTCCCTCCTAAAATCCAATCACGCATGTCTACAGAATTTTCTAGTTCTACAGAATGGGACTGTTCTGTTCTGGACCCTTTTCTTCTTATTCTTCTTTTAAAGTAAAATTGCTATCTAGGCTTCTAACTATATATCTTAATTTTAAACTCATCCCCCAAATCCTCAGTTCCTTAATTTTACTTAAGATCTTCATTCTCATGTGGCTGTTAGTTTGAACTGGTTTTTGCCCTAAATCATTCCTATGATAAAATAATGAAGCTGATGAACAATATTATATAAAATATGCAATAGTTTATTTAAAATAGAAAAGGATGAACTGGACTAATTATAGAAAATAATAATGATTGAATATATAGGGAAACATATGGAAAGTCCATGGTATAGTAACCAGCACTGAAGACACCCAATAATTTTTCAACATTATTCTTTCATACTTTCCTCAATCATCCCTGTGAAAATATTTAATAATAAACTTAAAATCATCATAAGAAATTTAAATTCCTTTCGAATTAGACAAAAGGAGATTATATTAAACATAAGTTTTTATGTTATACTTTATGCAAAATCAGAAAAAAGTCCATTTCCACAGGTAGAGGGTAGAAGTGGGAAAAGGACGGAAGAACTTTTCATTTAGTTGACCGAAGACTGAGCCAGACTTTGAACTCTAGCAGCAGTCTTTTCCTATTCCTCGAGAATTAAAAGATATTAGGCCCTGGAAATGCCCCCAGTGAATTCAGAGTTTATTTTATACACTATGTTTTGTTATTCCCAGTTGTTTTAGTTGCATTTTTCTTCTGCGTATTGATTATCTTTGGTCTCAGCTGCCATTTATTGCCCTACTCTTCATATTCAGTAGCCTTTTCTCTGCAGATATGTTCGTCTAACTGCTGCGGCCTGACTTCCATTGCTGGGATCACGTAATTCTTTTCTGAAAGCCCCTTAGGTGCCTGAATTGGGTTTTGAGGTCATCTGTCCACATTCCCATTGTTATTCCTGGCTGTTGCTCTACTTCTGTTTCTCCTACTTCTCCATGACCTCCTCTAAACCTTTAGTCACACTTCTCTACATTCATTTCTGAACTTTCTTCAATCCCAGCTCAAAATCCACTTTATATATAAAGCTTTTCCCATTTTAGTAAAAGCTAATGTAGCCCTTGGGCCATTTTGAGAGAGAACACTTGGTTGTACACTTGGTTCCAATTTGACCAATGTTCTCTTCTTATATAAAATGAGTTTAGAGATATGTACAAATGTGAACATGATCACATGTATTTAACTCTTCTTTAATTAGATTATCTTGAGTAGAAACTGCCCTCTAACGCATATCTTAGGCTCTCTCCTTAGTGCAAATGCGTGGATATAAGCAATAAATGCTCAAACATATTTTAGGTGATTATAAATAAAACATATGCTGATCTAGAATGACGTGCCTAAATCCAGAGTTGAGATGGCAAATACTAATCTTCTCTTATGTGTCTATAGCTCTTTAATTACCTCACTAATTCTGGCTGCTATCTTTCTAAAAGACTGGTAAAGATTACCAGATGTGTAGGAATATACTTTTCATTGACAAGTTGGGGTAGTGAAAATACAATCTTTAGAAGAGTTGTTTTTCTGTATTCTTTTATTTTTGTTTCTGTAGTAGGTGGTCATATTATCACTTGTAGTGTTTGGTTTACTTTTTTTGTATGTGCGTATGTGTGTGTGTGTGTTAGTTCCTCAGTCATGTCCGACCCTTTGCGAACCCATGGACTGCAGCCCACCAGGCTCCTCTGTCCATGGAATTCTCTAGGCAAGAATACTGGAGTGGATAGCCATTTCCTTCTCTAAGGGATCTTCCCAACCCAGGGATCAAACAGGGATCTCCTGCATTGCAGGCACATTTCTTTGCCATCTGAGCCACAAAGGAAGCTCACTTTTTCCATAGTCTTCCTAATCTTTGGAAACAAAGTTGCATCAGCTTGATCACCACTTTATTCGTTTGGCAAAGGACCTATCCGGGTTTCCTGTGGCTCAGACAGTGAAGAATCTACCAGCACTGCGGGAGACCTAGGTTTGATCCCTGGAGAAGAGAATGTCAACACACTCCAATATTCTTTCCTGGAGAATCCCTTGACAGAGGAACCTGGTGGGCTACGGTCCATGGAGTCACAGTCAGATACTACTGAGTGACTGACACTTTCACTTTCAAAGACATATTGGCACCAGAGGCCAATTTAGGATAAAATCACAAGTCTAAAGTCCTATTAGAAAATATCACTTGATTCACAGAGAAGCATGATAGTCACAAGCGACTAATAGAGATGCCTTCTTGTTACCAGTTGTCTTTGCACACAAGGCCGTCAGTATATCCTTTGCACACCACAAGATGAGTGCTTTGGATCCCTGGTAAATTGGTTTAGATGGGAAGTAATTTCAAATAAGGTGAACTCAAATGTTCAAATGAACAACCAAGTTGACAGTGGAATTGGGAAATAGGATGCTGAAGTGGAGTAATTTTAAATGGCATGAAGTCCCTGGATAAGATCAGAGAAAAGTTCCCTTTTCACATGATGCCACTTCATGGCACCTTGCTTTGGTCAGGATTAATTGTCTGCACGAGCCTGAGACAAGTCTTATATCTGGTACCACAGCATGAGAGCCTTTGAAACAGAGGTGGGTTACCCAAGAGAGTGCTGGGACAGAGTGGATGACAGGGACAGTGGCAGCTCTGCCGGCTGAGTAGTTCTGGTTAGGGGCATTTCAGGATTAGGTATAGATGGCATTAATCAACAGCAGGACAGTTGGGTCTGGCTCATGCTTCTGATTTGGGAAATCACTTCCAACATTCTCCTTCTAACTATATGTCTGGAGAATGGTTTATTATTTTCATAATAACTGAGGCCCTGATGTCTCAGCAGAAGTAAAAAGTCTTCTCACCAAATACAGCTCAGAACTTGATGTAAACAAACTCATCCCTTCATTAGTCGACTGTAGTTCTTTAAGATATAATTCCCTTACTCTGGAGATTTTACATTCAGTGTCCTGAAAAACCCTTATTCCTCTGTGTTCCCACCATAGGTCCATTTTGTACCTTGCAAACTTCCCATCTAATGCTCTTCAGAATTTTGTTCCCTATTCTTATGTCCTTATTCCTTAAGATACTGTGGAACCAAACCATTATGTTCTGTTGGAAACAACAAAGTACCTTTTACTTGTAAAGATAAAGAACAATAGACAAGAAATAGAGATTTTAAATTCATGGAAAGAGAAGATTACACCCTCTCAAAAAGAACATTCCAAGTGATATTCATCAAAAATTCACAGGACAACACCAACAACAAAAGGCGGTGATGAGTATGTCACTGGTTTAAATTTCATAGAAACCCAATGTCTCTTGGAGAGCTAGAAAGGACTTTCAATACCAAGTGGACCCAGTTTTTCATCTTATTAATAAAAGAACTGAGGCTCAGAAATACCAAGGGGTTATCCTCAGGCTGTACAGTGAGTGAGATCTGCCTCTTCCTGCTGTCGCCGCTTCAGTTCTTCTAAACTACCACAAAGTCTCCCATAGCACAGTGAAAGAAAGCAAGCTACTATGTTGCAAAGATATGCTTGCTTGTAAGGTGGCCATTTGGGAATGAAAAATAGAATTCGAAAAAATTGGAGGATAGAAGCCTATTCAATAATCTGACCTAGATTCTAGTTATCCCAATCACGTCACTTTTTAATAGCAAGTAGAATATTTTTAAGCAAAAGGGACCCATTATGTGACTCACCACAATCATATACAATCAGTTAATACTTCCTACGGGGGTTTAAGAGACCCAAAAATACATAAACCAGTTTTCCAACTTATTTTCTCATGCAGTACTGATCTCAAATGATTATTTCTCAGTGCTTATAACCTTCTTAAATTTTTAGACTATTTGAAACTGAGGGCTCCCTTTTCTTTGAAAAGGTAATTCCAATGTAACCTGCTTTGAGAATCAAGGTAGGACACTTAGGAAACTGCTGCACCCACAGAAAACTTTTTGCCTGGTGTCTGATAAGGTGATCACCAATTGCTATCTTAAGATGTGAAATCACCTGGGAATCTCCCAACATCACATTAATAAGTGACATATAATCAGGGCAAGGAAGACTATTGCATTCCTTATTAACCAACCAGGGCCATTTGTAATTGGGATATCATCTGGAAAGGACAGACATCCAGGAGGCCTGAAATGTAAAGTGAATTCAGGCTTGCTTGCCTGGACAAATCCCCAGAGGAAGAAAATGTATAGAACAGCTACTTGGATGCCATGTAAGGAGTTACTAGCCAGCTGAGCAGAGTGAGTGACATTTGGTTGAGGCAGGGTGTGGGCACAGTACTCCAGGCAATCTGGCTCTCGTCTTCTCTAGTATTTATTTGGCAAACTCAGCCATCGTGCCTCACTACTCCCCCTCATATCTGAAGCAGTCATCTTGGGGTGAGAAGATTTATTATAGATTTTACATAGTATTAAAGAGCTTTTCACAGAGAGCAGATCCTCCTGGGAAACACGGCCAGGTGTAAGAGGAATGGATGGCAGCAGTGACTCTGACCTGGCCTAATCACCCTCCACCAGTTCTGGCTTCCTTGCTTTCCCAAGACCTTTCTTTATATTTTCAGAGGAGCCCTAATCAACCTGCAATCTCTTGAGAGAGGATTAGGCTTCCCTGGTGGCTCAGATGGTAAAGAATCTACCTGCGATGCGAGAGACTGGGGTTTGATCGCTGGGTCGGGAAGACCCTGAAGAAGGGAATGGTCACCTGCTCCAGTATTCTTGCCTCGAGAATCCCATGGACAGAGGAGCTTTGCAGACTACAGTCCATGGGATTGCAAAGAGTCAGCCATGCCTGGAGGACTTGCACTTCACTTAGATAGGTAGAGATAGCACATCATAAGACAGAGGCTCCATTTTCAAGAAGCTGAGAAGGTGTGAGTGCTAGAAGGAAGAAAGGCAGTTGATCATCTTCTTTGTTTACAGCTTCTTTTTAGGGCAAAGTCAGGGTTTCCTCATCTTGATAAACAAGGTACCTGCTATTAAAGGGGAGTTGCCTATTCCCTGGGGACTCCTTGGTTTTTAGTTTTCTTTGTTCATTCTGGGTCTGACCTGCTTTCAGCAGGTCAAAGTTAGGGAATCGGCTGTAAGGAATTCTCTACTGCAACAGAGTTCAGAAAGGAAATATGTGTGGGCATACACACATGTGCACACATAAACAGGGGCTGTCTTGCTTGCCCCCCCCCCAACCCCTGCCCATGCCACACTCAGCCTCTTGATTTCCTTTGTGATTTCATCAGGACCAGAAGTAGGGCATGTGACTAGGACAAGGAGGTTACCGTTTGAAGGTGGTAATGGAATGGGTTACATTTGTTCCATTTCCTATGCTCTTTGCATTCATGAGATCATTATCATGAAAACGGATTTGTGCTGTGCCATTTCCTGTTCTTGTTAAAATCTTTATCATGACAAGAAGGTACCAGGTTTTAACGCCTGGTGTTCTATTTAACTGTTTTCAATAACTGCTGTGTAGCGTGACTTTTCTTCCCATACCATGTTGTCTGCCCCAGAGTCAAGCTACTGCAGTCTGGGTATCGGAATGATGGGAGTAGACTGAGTTGTCTGAAGGCTCTCACACACGAGGGTAGGGATACACATCTTCCTTCTATATCCCAGCCTCACCAACGGGAGTACTTTCACAAGAGACTCTGACTTGCTGCAGTGCCTTCCACAGAGAGTTCAGATGCCCACTTTTCTTATTCCTCACTTTTTAAAGCCCAGATGACACTCCTAGTGACAGTCAGATTGTATCACTTAAGGGCCAAGGCAGTGCAGTTTCCAATTATCATCAAACAATTTCCCCAGCATTACCATGCTGAGACATCAGGCTGTTGATATGGATTAGATCAAAAATAGAGCATGGTATAATAAGAACCTTTGCTTCCTGGCATGGACTAGAATCAGAATAGCTAATGGTACAACACTTTCAAGCTTTTTTTTTTGTAAAGTAGGTTTAGTTCTTGTGAAAGCTACTGAATTGACAGCTCAGGATACTATGGATAGAAAAATGATAAGTTTTCCTTCTTTGCTAGTATACCTTCAGCCTGCCCTGGAGGGAATGTCTCAAGAAGAAAAAAAGGCAAGTTCTTTTTCCAGATACTTTTAATCTTTGAATTCAGGAGTAGGAGTATTATCCAACTGCTTATTATGAGGAATGTATCAAGATGTGGCTGCTTTCCCTAAGATCAAAGCTAAAATGGACAAATGATTTCATATAGGCAACTGCAAAATCATCCAGCTAAAGCCAGTTTTGAAATCATGTGTATCTTCTCACAAGTGAACTACCAATTGCTCCAAGTGAGTTTTGCAATGCACTATTTGTGGTTGAAGTTTTAAGAACTCAACATTTAGAGGAAGATAAAGTAGAGCATTTACTTTATACCCAGCACTTCCCATGATGACCCACCTATATTTCTTGATGGCAGCACTCAGAGTAGTGGTGCTGACTGAGATGACCTAAAGACTTTAGCCTTAGGTTGAAGGGTGGTGGGGTATTCAGTCTTCCAAAGCTTGGTAGGGGTTAACCTCTTCACCCCTCTATTATACGGGTAAGTGAAAGTGTTAGCTGCTGAGTCATGTCTGACTCTTTGCGACTCCATGGACTACAGCCCACCAGGCACCTCTGTCCATGGAATTCTCCAGGAAAGAAAACTGGAGTGGGTTGCCATGCCCTTCTCCAGAGGATCTTCCTGACCCAGGGGTTGAACCCAAGTCCTCCGCACTGCAGGCAGATTCTTTACCATCTGAGCCACCAGGAAAGCCTTTTTTATTATCATAGGACTCACATGATATTCATAAACTTTGGAGTGAGGGCTCATTGATGCATATCAAGAGGGTTCTGAAATTCCTGAGATTCTATATAAATTTTTGTAAGCTTAAACAATTTTTTTTTTCCTGCCAAGAGTTTACTTCCAAGTTTTTACCTGATTTTCAAGGTGATCTGTGACATCTCACATTTTAAGAGCTGCTACTTCAGGCAGTCATATTTCATTCCTTACTTCTCTCCAGGTCCTGGACCAACTGTCACCAGTCCCACTCAGAAAATACTCAGAGGAAAGGCAGTAGATCACTAACGATACAATAATGTCTTCTTATATGTAGACAGTACATCTACAATCATGTACATATTCACCTACTAACTCCAGCCACTTTAAGAATTCCTTAATGAACACTATCATTTTAAGAAGGAGAAAGAAAAATATCTGCCACCTTATGAAGGATGGAAGTCTATTATCAAATGTAATAATTCTCTGAGAAACAACATGTGAATGCCGATGCAGACATAACCACATCGCCTGCTCTGATTTTTAGCAAAGCAAAGAGAAAAAAGCAGCAAAAGAGAACAGCTCCTCCTTTGCCACCTAATAGCGTTCTGGGGAGTTCATAAGGTCAGGAACTTGACACTAGTTTCGAGTGGAAGCTAGTCAAGCAGGATTTCTTTGCCCTCTGGACAAATGGTTGGCCTACTTCAGGAATTCTGAATAATTATTGCTGTTCTCTTCAGCCAGAAGTTTACCTTTCACAAACCATAGAGCTTGTGGCATTAACTTAATCCCATTGCCTGGGTGCACAAAATCAGTTTTGCTCTGCAATTATTGTTCCTAATTTATGAGTCTGAGACCTTTTTTATCTCACTTCTTGGGTCCTCACACAAAGGTAGCACTCATGGGATTGTCTAGAACTGACATAAAGTCCAGTACCCTGCCCTTCCCAGAAGGAAATCACCTCATAAATACAGAGTACTAGAGAGGGAACACATTGTCATCCTTGCTCTCTCCCCACAAAACTACTCATATTAATTCCCATTTTTGTTGTTGTTTAGTCACTAAGTCATTTCTGCCTCTTTAGCAACCCCACGGGCTGTAGCCCACCAGGCTCCTCTGTCCTTGGGAGTCTCCAGGCAAGAACACTGGAGTGGGTTGCCATTTTCTCCTCCAGAGGATCTTTCTGACCCAGGGATTGAATCCATGTCTCCTGCTTGGCAGGTGGATTCTTAACCACTGAATCACTTGGAAAGCCCAGATAGCTTTATAGTAGCTGAAAAATCCATAGCCTAACAAGAGAAAGAAATCAGTTGTCTGTACTGAGATCATTACTGTGTTGTTATGAAACAGGTAATTGAGTGAGTTAAATTTTTTTCATAGTCACTCCTTGAACAAAATCAGCATCTAAGTGTGTTTGAGAAGACATGGTCTTGGCAACCACTGGTCAAAATGGCCAGTAGTTTTATTTTCTTCAGAAAGGCAAGTTTCCCTCCATTCTTAACTCCCTCTTATTATTCCTTGGTGATTTCTATTGTTTTGGAATCATTCTCAACCATACATAACAAGTACTATTAACCATATGGGATTACTCATCTAAATTCCCAGGGAACAGAGAGTAGCTGTGAATATTTTTGTATGCTTGCTATATTATTGCTTTCAGGCTGCCTCAGATTATTAGAGTAATTTTACCAAGAATCCCCATGCAATTGAGATCTCAGGAATTACTCTGCCTCTAATAGGAAGTCCATTAACTCTGAGGAGAAATATAGTAAAGTGTTGTTCCACAAGTGGTGTATTTGCTTAAAAGGTATGTATACTTTGATCTAGTATAGAAAAATCTTATCTGTTTTTTGGTAACCTATGAAGATTTTTAAATTTTGCAGTATGTGTGTGTGTTTTCAAAACATCAGTCAAGGTATTTAGTCTTCCAGCCCAGTGAAAACAATATACACAGCATGAATCCTTTTTTTTTTTTTTTTTTTTTGCAACTTATGCAGCTGACCTTGTATCTAGTTAAGCAGGCAACAAGACTAGTGCTTTGCACAGTTAGTTTTCCAATACTTTTGACTCATGTCTGTTGGCTTTATCATCAAGTCAGTATCAAAAATGGTTTCTTTTTCTTTTTCTTTCTTTTTTTTTTAGTTTTCAGGTCACTAAACTTGTAATCTTTTACACAGTTCACCTTGGTACCTTATCAGACTTTGCAGTTCTAACTTTCTATCATCATTTCACAGGCATAGTAATAAAAAGGTTTTAATGACATTTATTTACCAAGTGTTTTGAGCTCTTAAGATTAAATTTAGTACCCACTTAAATTTGTTGAGGCTTGTTTTGTGTCCTCACAGTTCATCTGTGTTGTCCCATATGGCAGGAATTCCTTCTTTCACCATCAAATCTGAATGAAATCCTTGCTGCTGGGTAATCTTGGTTGTAGGGTTTTTCTTGCATCACTTTAAATATATCCTGCCACTCCCCTCTGGCCTGCAGAGTCTCTGCTGAAAAATCAGCTGTTAGTCTTATGGGGATTCCTTTGTTATTTTTTGCTTTTCCTTGCGGCTTTTAATAGTTTTTCTTTGTATTCAATTTTTGTTAGTTTGATTAATATGTGTCTTGGTATATTTCTCTTTGGGTTTATCCTGTATGGGACTCTCTGGGCTTCCTGGACTTGGGTGGCTACTTTCTTTTCCATGGTAGGGAAGTTTTCAACTATAAATCTCCTCAAATATTTTCTCATTCCCTTCTTTTTCCTCTTCTTCTTCTGGACCCCTATAATTTGAATGTTGGTATGTTTAATATTGTCCCAGAGGTCTCTGAACTGTCTTCAGTTCTTTTCATTTTTGTTTCTTTATTCTGTTCCTCAGCAGTTATTTCTGTCATTCTATCTTGTAGCTCACTTATCTGTTCTTCTGCTTCAGTTATTCTGCTCTTGATTCCTTCTAGACTATTTTTAATTTCACTGATTGTGCTGTTCATCACTGTTTATTCTTTGTTTCTTCTAGGCCTTTGTTAAATATGTTAAACGTTTCTTGCATTTTCTCCATTCTATTTTCAATATTTTGAAACTTATCATTACTCTAAATTCTTTTTCAAATAGGTTCCCTATTTCCTCTTCATTTATTAAGTCTTGAAGTTTTTTACCTTGCTCCTTCATCTATAACACATTTTTTCTTCCATTTTATTTTTTAATTGAAGGATAATTGCTTTACAGAATTTTGTTGTTTTCTGTCAAACATGAACAAGAATCAGCCATAAGTACACCCATGTCCCCTCCCTCCCAAACCTCCCTCCCGTCTCCCTCCATATCCCACCCTTCTAGATCATCACAGAGCCCCTGTTTGAGTTCCCTGAGTCATACAGCAAATTCCCGTTGGCTATCTATTTTACATATGGTATTTTAAGTTTCCATTGTTACTTTTTCCATACATCTCACCTGTTAACACATTTTGTTTGTTATTTCATTTTTTTTTTAATGTGTGGGACCATGTTGCTCTATTATTAGCTGTTTGGCCTGAGGTTTCCAGCAGTGGAGTTGGCACACAGTAGGGTAGAGCCAGGTCTTGGTGTTGAGATGTAGACCTCTGGGATATCTCATTCCAATTAATTTTCCTTGGGGCCTGGGGTTCTGTTACATAATACTTTTGTAGGGACCATTTAAACGAATATTAAGTGAATATTTAAATGGGAAATTTTTTGCCTAAAATTCTGGCATTAGAGGCAAAGTTAAGTCCCATTCTAATGTTTGTAAACTTTAAGTAACTGTGTTATCTCTGTTTTACCTTGATTCTCATCAGCATATAAAGTCAATATACAAAAACAGCCCTCTTCCTGGGATGGCCATGGAGCTAAACACTCAGATTTGCCTTTAAGACAGATCTTGCTGATCGGCTATGAGGAGCTCAGTTAGCTGAGACACTCCAGCCGCAGCACCGTGGCCATCCACTGCAGCATTTAAGTCAGGGCAAGACTTTTCTCAGATAACCCTAACCAAAGAGTGACTGTGGCAAGGCTTCTGAATCCTGGCCATTCCGCCTCATGAAGACTCCTCTCTGGGCAGTCTCGATGACAGAGCTTCCTGAGACACTCTCAGAGGTGCACAGTAGTCTCTCCTGACCAAATCCTCTTTGCCTTTCCCTCCTCCTTTCACAGGTCTCAAATTTGTGTCATTATCTCAAAGCTTTCGTTGCCTACTCTTGCTCTCTCTTCATTATCCTTCAAAGGCATTACTCCAATTAATTTCTTGTACTTCTATCTCCATATAGTGGTCTGCTTCCCAGATGACCTAACCAGCGCACCTCCCTTGAGTCCAAATCCCTCTATAGCTGCAGCCCCATTGCTTTGTTCTTTTCTGCAATAGAACTTTGCACAAGAGCCATCTAACACTGTGGTTTCTACTGCCTACTTCCTGCTGACTTGTTAAGCCCCATCTATCTTCTGTTACCAATGTTCCACTTGAAAAGTTTTCTCCATTGAAGCAATCTATCTCCTGTTGCAAAGCCAATAAATATTTTCTTATCTTATTTTATCTTGCAGAGAGATTTGATATTATTAAGGGGGTAAAAAAGCTACTTTTCACTTGCAAATTAGAGGACCAATATCAGGTCCCAATTAAGAATATTGCCTTTCATATTAGACAACTTTCATCTGAATCCTAGAGCTGCCACTTATGAGCTGTGTAAACAGGCAAATTGATTAACTATGCCTTAGTTTCTGTGCCTTTAGAATGGGGTAATAATATTATCTACCTTTTGAAATTATGAGGATTAAATTAGTTTAAGGCAATTAAAACAGTATTTGGCACAGGAATTGCTAGCAATCATTGATATTATTCAATGACACATTCTTTTATTTTCTTTCTTCTGAGTGCTCATCACTATTTTTCTTTCCTGGATCCTTCTTATAATAAATGAGACCTCTAAGTGTTGAAGTGCTACAGAACTTGATCAAGTGCCTACTATAATTTTTCCTGCTATACTTTCTCTTAACCCAGTGAATTTACATACCACTTAGATGCCAACAGCTCCTAAATATATGTCTTTATCCTTGACCCATATCCAACAACATTTGACATTTCTACTTGTATATTATATACATGTCAAGTTTCACATATTAAAAACAGAACTCCTGATAACTCCCCATCTTGTCAAAACCTGTGCAAAGTTTCCCCCCTCCAGCAATTTTTTTTCATTTGCTCAAGTTTCAAATTGAAAAGTCTGATTTCTCCATTTCTCCTTCTCTCAACTACTACCACTTTAGTCTAAACCACCGTTACTTCTGGTCTGGATTATGGAAAAAGCCACCAGCCTGGGCTCCTAGCCTTCACTTTTCTTCCCCTCTGCAGCAGATGCAGCACACAATTGCCAAGTTTGTCATTGTCATTTTAATATGGAGTAAAATTTTTAATATGTCACTCTCCTCCTTAATTCAGAATAAAATCTATAATTTTCTGTTGGACTACATAACATCTTCTGATCTGGCCCTTGCCTACTTCACCCACCATCTCCTTGCAATTCACTTATTTGTTATGTTCCTAGTGGCCTACCCACTGTTTTTTAAGGAGTTAAACTCTCTTTAAGATGCCTTGGGGGCCGTGGGTTTGCACTCCCCTCTCAATACAGTGCTTCTCATTGCCTTTTGCCTGCCTGATTATTTCGGATTTCAAGTTTCGCCTCAAATGGTGCTACCTCTAGGAGGGCTTCCCTGGCCAGATATGGAAAGGAATATATATCTCATTTGTTATTCTTTGGCTTTTTTCTAGTACTCTTGAAAATCTGAAGTTGTTTTGGCTGTTTGCTTATTATCTGTTATTCCACACTAGAATTTAATCTGCTTCAGGGGAGAGATCTTATGTGCCTTATTCACCCACTGCCTAGTGCAATGCCTGGCAGAGAGCACACTTTTTTTTTTTCTCCAAGACTTTCTGGCTGCACCACACAACATACAGAATCCTAGTTCCTCTACCAGTGATCAAACCTTGCCACTGCAGTAGGAGCTCAGAGTCTCAATGGCTGGACCATCAGGGAGGTTCCACAGCAGGCTCTTAATAAGTTCTGACTTAAGAAACAATTGAATTTGGCAGAGAACATTTTTGCAAAAGAATGGCATAATAGTGATTAACAACTTAAAGGGCCCACTCTAGATAATAGAATTGTCATAGCTCTTACTGCCTGCATTAGAAAATTTGGAAGTTAGGCAGATGAAAAAGTGTTAATATTAAAAATGTTTAAAATAGAAACTGGCATTTAAAAAATTAAAATGCTAACATTTTGGTCATGGGTTTCTATATAAAACTTATGTAAACATTTATGTAGATATTGAGGTGAAGGGAAGTTAACATCTCTTAAACATCTACTATATGGTTAGAACTTAGCTAACTTCTTCACATAAATAAAATAGATACGTATATATTTTTTTCAGAACACATTTACTTTCTACTTTCATGTTAGATTGATTTAAAATAAACTATATGTCCACAGGGTTGCAAAGAGTTGGATGTGACTGAGCACACACGTGCAGAGTTTCTAAGTATAAATTCTTACAATCTAATATTTGTTTTATGAGTATAAAACAATATTTCATACATTTCCTACATAATATGAAAATTGGCCCCTTAAAAAACAAGAACTTATAAAGCCATTTTCATTGGGGAGGATAATACATTTTACATTTTAATAAATATCAGAAATAAGGCAGTTTTTATTTCTGTTATGTATTAATTCCCAAAATATTTTCAGCAATTACATAAGGTAAAGAAAGGCGTTTAAAAGACAGAAATGACAGCTGCCATCTAAATATTTGCTCTATAGAGAGGGCAATACTAAAAACCCGAGGCCTATAAAAGTTGCAGAGAAGGCTATGGCACCCCACTCCAGTTCTCTTGCCTGCAGAATCCCATGGATGGAGGAGCCTGGAAGGCTGCAGTCCACGGGGTCACTGAGGGTCAGACACGACTGAGCGACTCCACTTTCATGCATTGGAGAAATGGCAACCCACACCAGTGTTCTTGCCTGGAGAATCCCAGGGACGGGGGGAGCCTGGTGGGCTGCTGTCTATAGGGTCACACAAAGTCAGACATGACTGAAGTGACTTAGCAGCAGTAGCAGTAGCAGAAAAGTTGAGTAATTTGCCTAAAAGTGAAAGTGTTAGTTGCTCAGTTGTGTCTGAATCTTTGTGACCGCATGGACTGTAGCCCACCAGGTTCCTCCATCCATGCATTTCTCTAGGCAAGAACACTGGAGTGGGTAGCCATTACCTTCTCCAAGGGATCTTCTGATCCAGGGATTGAATCTGGGTCTCCTGCACTGTAGGTAGATTCTTTACGGTCATCTGAACCACCTGAATTTGCCTAAATGTACTTTGTAGTTATCTCAACCAAGATTTGAATCCAGGTCACTCTGCCTTCAAAGCTCGTAACCTCCGTTTTGGACTGAATGTCATGTATTGAAGCCCTAACCACCAATGTGATGATGTTTGGAGGTGGGGGCCTTTGGGAGATAATTAGGTTTGGATTTGGTCCTGAGTGGGAGCCCTCCTGAGATTAGTGCCCTTGTAAGAGAGAAAGATAGACTTCTCCCTCCCCATTTCTCTCTTTCTCCAGGAACTTGCTCAGAGGAGAAGCCATAGGAGAACACACCCAGAAGGTGGATATCCACAAGCCAGGAGGCAAGCTCTCACCAGGAGCAAATCCGTGAGCCTGGACTACCCACCTCCAGAACTGTGAGAAATAAATTTCTCCTCTTTAAATCATCCAATCTTTGGTATTGTGTATATTACAGTAGCCAAGCAGAGTATGACCACCAGATTATTAAGCAATCATTATATTAGTGCTGGGCTTCCCAGGTGGCACTAGTGGTAAAGAACCCACCCATCAACGTAGGAGACATAAGAGACTAGGGCTCGATCCCTGGGTCAGGAAGATCCCCTGGAGGAGGAAAGGGCAACCCACTCCAGTATTCTTGCCTGGAAAATCCCATGGACAGAGGAGCCTGGAGGGCTGCAGTTCATGGGGTCAGAAAGAGTCAAATACGACTGCATTGACTTAGCACACAGCACATATAGCATGAAAACAAAAATTATATTAATGAGAAAAAGCCAGGCTTTTTATTTCTCCAGCTCTAAAAGCAAAATCCACATGGGACTTTTTTCTTGGTTCAAATAATATTTTATTCGAAATTAAGTTATAAAAGTATATGATGAGCTTAGTCACCAGAGAGACTCAGTTCTCCCTGCAGAGCTGTGGTTGAAGCTCTGTGGGGATTCTGCAGTGTATTAGACTACAGTCAACTCTCTGGGGTGCTCTGCTTTCATGAGCACTAAAATCCTGCACAAGTATTGAAAGGAAGACTTGAAAGAACTTCTGAGCTGACCCAGAGTCCAAACATTCCTTGCCTGTGCTCCCTACTAGGAGATTCTGGCTTGATCAATCTTAGACTTTTGCTCATAGCCAGCAGCAACTGTACATGCCACACAGCCAGTACCTTAAGCTCTCAGAGGGATAAAATGCCTCATCACTCATCAACCACTTTGGCAGACTAAAGGGTGACATTGATTGGCTCTGAACAAGTGAGTAAGAGAACCATGTCCAAACCTCCGGAGGAATTTATGATAGAAAAAAAAAACAAAAAAGCTCTTTTTAACCCAATCTTTCACAGACTGATAAATAAATGCAAATCCATTTGCAGTGGGAAGTCCAATCACTCAAATGAGCATACCAGCAAAGTCACTCTTAGAAAATGACACATTATTTTATTCATTTACTCAATGTCTACTGAGCCTCTGGAATGTGCCAAATACTGTTCTAGGCCTTTGGGATACAGCCTGAATGAAAATTATCTCTCATATCAAGGAGAAAGAAAATAGATAATATACTGGGTAGTGACAAGTGCAAGGATAGTGACTGCAAGCATGAAATTAAAAGACGCTTGCTCCTTGGAAGAAAAGATAGGACAAACCTAGACAGTGTATTAAAAAAGCAGAGACATCTATTTGCCAACAAAGGTCAATATACTCAAAGCTATGATTCTTCCAGTAGTCATGTATGGATGTGAAAGCTGGACAATAAAAATGGCTGAGTGCTGAAGAATTGATGCCTTTGAACTGTGGTGCTGGAGAAGACTCTTGAGAGTCCCTTGGACTGCAAGGAAATCAAACCAGTCAATCCTAAAGGAGATCAACCCTGACTATTCATTGGAAGGACTGATGCTGAAGCTCTAATACTTTGGACATCTGATGCAAACAGCCAGCTTACTGGAAAAGACCCTATGCTGGGAAAGATTGAAGGCAGGAGGAGAAGGGGATGACAGAGGATGAGCTGGTTGGGTGGCCTCACTGACTCAGTGGACATGAGTTTGAGCAAACTTCAGGAAATAGTGAAGAACAGAACTGTGTGCTGCAGTCCATGGGGTCACAAAGTGTCGGACATGACTGAGTGACTGAAAACAACAAAAGTGCAAAGCAGGAAAGCAAAATAGAAAAATATACAGTGGGGAGGGAAGTGGATGCTGTTTCCACACAGTGGTCAGGGAAGGAAGGCCTATTTGCTAAGAGACCTGAAAAAAATAAAGGGACAAGGCTAGCCATCCTGGTATTTATGAAAAGGAATAGCAAGAGCAGGAGGCTACATGAGCCATTCGAAGGCATCAGCGGTTGGAACAGAGAGGAGAGAGAAAAGAGGTGATTCAAGGGGTAGTCAAACCAGATAAGATGCCACCTCACCTGAAAAGCTGGGCTAGGACTTAACGTTTTCTCTGAATGAGATGGGAAATAATTGAAGGGCCTTCAGCAAAGGAGTAACATAACAGGCCACAACTTACTTAAAGGAACTACTCTGGATAAAATATCAAAAGAAAGGAGAAAGGAAAGTGAGAAATCAGTGGAAAGTTTCTCCAGTTGTTCAAGGAAGAGTTGACAGTTTGAGCCAGAGGCTTCCCTGGTGACTCAGATGATAATCTGCCTGCAATGTGGGAGACCCAGATTTGATCCCTGGGTCAGGAAGATCCCTGGAGAAGGGAATGGTACCCACTCCAGTATTCTTGCTTGGAGAAGTCTAAGGACAGTGGAGCCTGGTGGGCTACAGTTCATGAGGTTGCAAAGAGCTGGATATGAGTGAGCAACTATCACTTTTTTTCAAATGCAATGGAGGTCATGAGAAATGGTCAAATCTGGATGTATCTTGAAGGTTGAATGGACAGGCTTTGCTGACAGCTTGGATAGGAGTGTGATAAACTAAGAGGGTAGTTTAAGAAAATTGAAGAAAACACATGAATCTAGAGAGAACATCAAGGAAGTGAGGCTCAAGGGTTAATAGTTAACAGTGGAGAGTAGTTAGTATGTGCCAGGCATTAATATAGGTGCTGTCGTGTATGACTCTTCATGACCCCATGGGCTTTAGCTCACCAGGCTCCTCCATCCGTGGAATTCTCCAGGCAAGAATGCTGGAGTTGGTTACCATTTCCTTCTCCAAGGGATCTTCCCAACTCAGGGATGAACCTGTGTCTCCTACACTGCAGGTTGATTCTTTACCATTGAGCCACCTGGAAAGCCTGGGTGCTTTAAACTCACTTAACACTCATAACACTATGAGGTGTATAATTGTTCACCATTTGAGGATGTGAGAGTTGACTGTGAGGAAAGCTGAGCACTGAAGAATTGATGCTTTTGAACTGTGGTGTTGGAGAAGACTCTTAAGGGTCCCTTGGACTGCAAGGAGATCCAACCAGTCCATTCTGAAGGAGATCAGCCCTGGGATTTCTTTGGAAGGAATGATGCTGAAGCTGAAGCTGCAGTACTTTGGCCACCTCATGCAAAGAGCTGACTCATTGGAAAAGACTCTGATCCTGGGAGGGATTGGGGGCAGGAGGAGAAGGGGACGACCGAGGATGAGATGGCTGGATGGCATCACCGACTCGATGGACGTGAGTTTGAGTGAACTCCGGGAGTTGGTGATGGGCAGGGAGGCCTGGCGTGCTGCGATTCATGGGGTTGCAAAGAGTCGGACACGACTGAGCGACTGAACTGAACTGAACTGAGGAAACTGAGGCACCGGGAGGTTTAGTAACCTGCTGGATCACAAAGCTAGATAAGCGGGAGAGGCATGATTCAAACACAGATATGTTACCGAGTCTTGCATAAAGAAAGGCTCGGGTTATGCATCACCAATTTCAGACCTTCTTTCTGCTTCAACTTCCACACTCCCCAGTGATGGTCCGAAGAAAGAATAAAAAACGAAGGTCAGAGTTTTGCACCATTTAAATTCTAAGCACTAGAAGCTGGAAGAGTCAAACAAGTTCTTAAAACTAAAGCACACACATATAGACACACAAATCAAACAAACCTTCCCTTGAAAGAAAGGCAAACAAGCTCAGGAAAAAAATGAAGACACTTTGTATTTTCTTCAATTTACCCAATTCCATCTATAGATTGTAAGATGCCTTTCAATTTCTAAGCATTATTTTGCCAGAATTATATTGTTCTTAATATACTTTCCACTATATGAAACCACAGTGCTTCCCCTAGAGTAGAAACAACTTTCTTCCTACAATTAGTATTTGTAAACCATTTATGTAAAAACCAGTTTTTAACCCTTTTAAGTTATCTTATTATATATAATATTTTTAGAGGGATGATCATAATAATGGCTGATATAAACATAAAAAACACAATTTTCACATTGTTTTTATTGAGAACACTATCTTTACCTCATTCTCTTGATATCTTTAATATAGTAGGAACTTGGTAAACTTTCCTAAATAAACAGAAGTTTGATATTCATTCCTAGCGTCAAAATATTGCCATGTACATATGCAGAATGTATACATAAAGCTCTCCTTTTGTAATTTTGAATTTTTCTGATCTGCTAAAGTGCCAATGTTTATGAAAACAGACATTATTCTTGCTTGATTAATCTGCATATTTATAAAGTTTCTTTATCATAGGTATCCCTGGACATGATCAAACCAAGTATTTCACCCCAGAGAAGTTGTTGCCACTAGTCAATGGTACCAGAGAACTACCCTTCTTAATCAAATAGGGAAAATCTTGGAGACAAGCCTAGCACACAGGAACAAATGCTGTTTGATTCCACTTACACGTGGTACCTAGAACAGTCTAATTTGTAGAGACAAGCAGAATAGTGACCAAGGTTAAAGCATGGAAGGAATGGGGACTTACTGTTTAATAGGTATGGAGTTTGGAATAATAAAATTCTGGCTAGCTAGTAGTGATAGTTATACTAGTGTGAAGATGCTGGATTATACACTTAACATTAACCTTTCTAAACATTTTTAAAAATTTACTCTGGTGGCTCAGAGGTTAAAGCGTCTGCCTCCAATGCGGAAGACCCGGGTTCAATCCCTGGGTCGGGAAGATCTCCTGGAGAAGGAAATGGCAATCCACTCCAGTATTCTTGCCTGGAGAATCCCATGGACGGAGAAGCCTAGTAGGTTACAGTCCAGGGGTCGCAATGAGTCGGACACGACTGAACTACTTTACCTTCACCTTCACCTTCACACATTCGTATGTTTATATTTTACTACAACACACACACACAGAGTAGGACGGCTACAATGATACATTTCTCTATTCTCGATTAAGTAAAAGTGAAAATTGCTCAATCGTGTCCAACTCTTTGTGACCCCGTGAACTATACAGTCCATGGAATTCTCCGGCCAGAATCCACTTTCCCTTCTCCAGGGGATCTTCCCAACCCAGGAATTAAACCCAGGTCTCCTGCATTGCAGGCAGATTGTTTACCAGCTGAGCGACCAGGGAAGTTCAATTCTTGGTTAAATAGTTTTCTAAAGGCAGGCCATAAAGTGTGGATGTCTTATCCACTTGTATGCTGCTGCTGCTGCTAAGTCGCGTCAGTCGTGTCCGACTGTGTGCGACCCCATAGACGGTAGCCCACCAGCCTCCCTCGTCCCTGGGATTCTCCAGGCAAGAACACTGGAGTGGGTTGCCATTTCCTTCTCCAATGCATGAAAGTGAAAAGTGAAAGTGAAGTCGCTCAGTCGTGTCCGACTCTTTGCGACCCCGTGGACTGTTACCTACTAGGCTTCTCAGTCCATGGGATTCTCCAGGCAAGAATACTGGAGTGGATTGCCATTTCCTTCTCCAGAGGATCTTCCTAACCCAGGGATCGAACCCGGGTCTCCCGCATTGGAGGCAGACGCTTTAACCTCTGAGACACCAGGGAAGCATCCACTTGTATATAAACGCATATGTGTACACATTTACCACCCTTTGTCTCCAACTAATCCTCTTACCTCTTCTAAACCTATCATCAACCCAAAATTTTTATTTCAAATATGCAATTTGCCATTAACTTTAGTATCTCTCAACTGACTTTAGAGTTTTATTTTTTTATCTTTCAACTCAGTAGTTACTCGGATAAGGCAATGGCACCCCACTCCAGTACGCTTGCCTGGAAAATCCATGGACAGAGGAGCCTGGTAGGCTGCATGCAGTCCATGGGGTCACTAAGAGAAAGACACGACTGAGCAACTTCACTTTCACTTTTTACTTTCATGCACTGGAGAAGGAAATAGCCACCCACTCCAGTGTTCTTGCCTGGAGAATCCCAGGGACAGGGAAGCTTGGTGGGCTGCCGTCTATGGGGTCGCACAGAGCGGACAGGACTGAAGTGACTTAGCAGCAGCAGCAGCAGTAGTTACTTATTGATCTCTGAATTAACAGCTGAATCTCTCTCTGTTTGGCATAAGACAGGGTTCTTTTGGACTCCTGAGGCTCTTTGCTCCAGGCAGTTTACAGTGAAACCTTATCACTTGCTAAGAGAAGCTGAGAAGCTGTTCGAGAACGTCTCAGAAACAAAGTTCCCCAGCAGTAGGGGTGGGGGCATCCTATACTGGAAAATACAGTTTAACATCTTTTTTTCCCTACCACCACAATCTGATGAAAGGGCACATATTACAGTTTTGCTGGCTAGAAGATCTGGGCACAGTCCCTGGCCCTGCCTCCAATACCCATGTAATTTTATGTGAGTTACTTCTCTGATCTCAGCCTCCTTATCTGTAAGATCAGGAACACTAGGACCTGCTTGCTCAGTCCTTTGAATGTAGATCTACCATGCAGGACATAGAGTAGATACTCAAGAAATTCTGAGTTTCTGTCCCTTCCCTAATCAGAGTGTCCTGGCATGACCAGTAAGGATTTGGATCTTGAGACCGTTGGGCAACCCACGGATGGTCCACAAACCCGTCTATGTGGAGGTTTTGCCTATGATCCTGGGGCAGAAAAAGTGAAATCTGTAATACCAAGGACCATGAAGTATAATGGAAAAAAGCAAATGGTTATTTAAAACCCAACTATAGCCACTTCCTTCTCCAGGGGATCTTCCCAACCCAGGGATCAAATCCAGGTCTCCTGCATTGCAAGTGTATTCTTTACCACTGAACCCCCTGGGAAGCCTAAGAGGCCCTATGAAAGTGAAAGTGAAGTTGCTCAGTTGTGTCTGACTCTTTGCAACCCCATGGACTGTAGCCTGCCAAGCTCCTCTGTCCATGATATTCTCCAGGCAAGAACACTGGAGTGAGTTGCCATTTTCTTCTCCAGGAGATCTTCCTGACCCAGGGATTGAACCTAGGTCTCCCGCACTGCAGGCAGACTCTTTACCATCTGAGCTACCAAGGAAGTCAGAAGAGGCACTATACTGCTAACTAAATTCCCTTGTTATCCTCAAACCTTCACTAAGTGTTTTACACACTCACACTAACTAGTGTGATATTTTAGGGGATAAATCAAGGAGAAAGCACTGTATTCTGCCTCAGGGGTGATGTGATACCATACAGACACCGTTCTTGGGGAGAGCATCACAGTCCATCACAAACTGAAAAGTGACTCAGAGCCTGAGTTGACCAAGAAAAGCATACACCGTCCTTACCCTTCTTTCTTTCCGCTGCCAGAATTTTTGGAAAAACTATGAGCAATGTGGGGCTTCTATCACTTGCGGATAAGGTTCAAATCCATTCCATTTAAATGTAAAATGATGGCACACCTCCACTGATGCCTGAGGATACTGCAGTCATACTGGGCTGGGATGCAGGTAGGAAGGTGCCCATGTCCCCCAGAGCAAAATTCAAGGGTAGCACTCTGCAGTCCACTTCTCACAAAGGAACAGTCAGTCATCTCTGGAGAAAAGATTTATCTTTTCTATCAGGGTTGTGGGTTTTTTGGTTGTTATGTACTTACACCTCAAGCATAATTCTGGTTTCTTAAAAGGAACTGACTACACAAGAGAAAATACATCAGAATTTCCTTTGGAAGTATTGTCAGCTGCTGACATGGATATTTCAAACTTGAGCTCCCAATTTGGATAGCAACAGAGATTCATAACTTCTTTAAAGACCCCATCTTATTTTGTGGAGGAAAGGAAGGGTGTATAAGGAGACAAGTTTGCTTTTCGATAACAGTTTCAGTGTAAAGGTAGATAAATTACCCTATTCATTTTATATCCTTTCACAGTTCTTTCCCCCACCAACCACCACTGCCTAGACGCTTGTTTCTTCAATTTGCTATAATTTAATCACTGACTTAATTAAGACTCATAGACCCCCAGGTGAATACCTAATTTAGGTGGCATTTGTTTCAGTACTCTTTAAAAATAGGTTATAATTTTGATATTAGTAAAGCAGACACAGGTGTACATGAGTTATTTTCTCTATAGAATTACAGTAACTTATTTTCTAGCTTGCTAGTTACTTGAAAAATAATTATATAACAGAAATGCTTGGAATATAATTGATTCTCAGTAAATATTTTAAAGGAAATAAAAACTAAAGATGTAAAAAAATGAAGCAATGAATGAATTAATGAACATATCAAGATGGCCTTATTTCAAAGGAATTGAGCAAATGCTCCTAGCTTATAGGGCTTCCCCGGTGGCTCAGATGGTAAAGAATCTGCCTACAAGGCAGGAGTGCTGCTGTGCTGCGCTTAGTCGCTCAGTCATGTCAGAGTCTATGCGACCCCATGGACTGTAGCCTGCTAGGCTCCTCAGTCCATGGGGATTTTCCAGGCAAGAATACTGGAGTGGGTAGCCCTTTTCTTCCTCCAGGGGATTTTCCCAACCCAGGGATTGAACCCAGGTCTCCTGCACTGCAGGCGGAATCTTCACCATCTGAGCTACCAGGGAAACCCAAGAATACTAGAGTGGGTAGCCTATCCCTTCTCCAGGGATAAGGCAAGAGATCTGGATTCAATCCCTAGGTCAGAGAGATCTCCTGGCAAAGGAAATGACAACTCAGTTCAGTATTCTTGCCTGAAGAATTCCATGGACAGGGGAGCGTAGAGGACTACAGTCCATGGGGTTGCAAAGAGTTGGACATGAGTGAATGACTAACACACTTCACTTGCTCTGAAAGGGCATTTAATTATTGAGAATCCATGGAGAGATTTAGACTTTCCACACTCTGAGGAAACCACCAGTTAAGATCTTTTCCATTGTTGAGGAGGTTATTTTATAGGGTTGTTGTCGGGGAGGCAGTGTGGTATAATGAAAGAGCATGGGACTTAAGGTAACGCACAAACCCAGGTCCAGATCCCATCTCCATAAGCAAGTGACCTCTCCTCTCTCCTCTCTCCCCCTCGCTCATGTAAGTATCGGTTCCACTCTCTACCTCCCCACAATAACATCCCTAACCCAGCCGACAGCATAAGCACATACACACACCCCACATGCACCAGTGTTTATATAAATGTTTCTCTAGGCAAGTGGGTACCTAAAACTTTTAGGTGGCTGTCTTGGATTTACAGGTTGAAGTCTGAAAGGAAAAGGAAACTCTCCCCCCTTCTACTGCTTTTCTCTTTGTTTACTGAGCACTGATTGAAAGAATAAGTGAATACTCAACTCAGGCTACTAGTCTCTTTCATCTTGAGTATGCCAAAGGATTTTTGTAAATAAGTATAAAATAGATATTTTGACTTTTAATAAGACATGTGCCCTTAATTATCGTCTTCTGAAAAAAGTGATGTTTAAGATATTTGTGCAACTTTCTTAGAGGTGAAATACAAGTTCTCTTTTCTCCTTGCAACAAACTGTTTTCTTCATGGACAAGTGTTTGTGGTTGAACAGTTATAGCACTCCATCCAACTCTGGAATTCACACTGTGTTGTGAATTTGTAATATTTAATTTTGGGGTTTATAAAAAGATACTATATCATTATCACACTATATTATTATCATACTAAGTGAACTCTGAGGATGACAAATATATGCTATCATACATGGAATCTAAAATATGATACAAATGAACTTATTAGCGAAATAGATACAGACTCACAGACATAGAAAACAAGTTTATAGTTATCAAAGAGAAATGGGGGCATAAATTAAGAATTTGGGATTAGCAGGCACAAACTACCAAATATAAAATAAACAACAGAATCCCACTATATAGCACAGGGAACTAATATCTTGTATTAAGTTATGATAAAAAAAGATATGAGAAAGAATATAATGAAAAATAATTATGAAACTACACTGGAAAAGAAAATATGAAAATATGAACTATCATGTTAAAGAATATTAATCACTTTTCTGTACACTAGAAATTAACACAGCATTGTAAATCAAATACACTTCAATTTTTAAAACATACCATACATAGGTTCAGTTCAGTTGCTCAATTGAGCCCGACTCTTTGCGACCCCATGAATCGCAGCATGCCAGGCCTCCCTGTCCATCACCAACTCTCGGAGTTCACCCAAATTCATGTGCATTGAGTTGGTGATACCATCCAGCCATCTCATCCTCTGTCATCCTCCTCTCCTCCTGCCCTCAATCCTTCCCAGCATCAGTCTTTTCCAATGAGTCAACTCTTCTCATGAGGTGGCCAAAGTACTGGAGCTTCAGTTTGAGCATCATTCCTTCCAATGAACACCCAGGACTGATCTCCTTTAGGAGAACTGGTTGGATCTCCTTGCAGTCCAA
>SJXQ01007162.1:55584-109011 GCA_006408695.1 Aepyceros melampus
GATGTTGGCAATTTGATCTCTGGTTCCTCTGCCTTTTCTAAAACCAGCTTGAATATCAGGAAGTTCATGGTTCACGTATTGCTGAAGCCTGGCTTGGAGAATTTTGAGCATTACTTTACTAGCGTGTGAGATGAGTGCAATTGTGCAGTAGTTTGAGCATTCTTTGGCATTGCCTTTCTTTGGGATTGGAATGAAAACTGACCATTTCCAGTCCTGTGGCCAAGCTGAGTTTTCCAAACTTGCTAGCATATTGAGTGCAGCACTTTCACAGCATCATCTTTCAGGATTTGAAATAGCTCACCTGGAATTCCATCACCTCTGCTAGCTTTGTTCGCAGTGATGCTTTCTAACACCCACTTGACTTCACATTCCAGGATGTCTGGCTCTAGGTGAGTGATCACACCATCGTGATTATCTGGGTTATGAAGATCTTTTTTGTAGTTATTCTGTGTATTCTTGCCACCTCTTCTTAATATCTCCCGCTCTGTTAGGTCCATACCATTTCTGTCCTTTCTCAAGCCTGTCTTTGCATGGAATGTTCCCTTGATATCTCAGTTTATTGAAGAGATCTCTAGTCTTTCTCATTCTGGTGTTTTCCTCTATTTCTTTGCATTGATTGCTGAGAGAGGCTTTCTTATCTCTCTTTGCTATTCTTTGGAACTCTGCATTCAAATGAGAACATCATTCCTTTTCTCCTTTGCTTTTTGCTTCTCTTCTTTTCACAGCTATTTGTAAGGCCTCCTCAGACAGCCATTTTGCTTTTTTGCATTTTTTTTCCATGGGGATGATCTTGATCCCTGTCTCCTGTACAATGTCACAACCTCCGACCATAGTTCATCAGGCACTCTATCTATCAGATCTAGTCCCTTAAATCTATTTCTCACTTCCACTGTATAATCATAAGGGATTTTATTTAGGTCATACCTGAATGGTCTAGTGGTTTTCCCTACTTTCTTCAATTTAAGTCTGTATTTGGCAATAAGGAGATCTGAGTCACAGTCAGCTCACAGTCTTGTTTTTGGTGACTGTATAGAGCTTATCCATCTTTGGCTGCAAAGAATATATATAGAATGTATAGGTTAATGGAATTATAATAGTTAATGCATTAAAGTTATTAATACCTGAACATTACTGAGACTTTAAGTTTCCCCTTTCAATCATGAGTGGCTTTGCCCATTTCTTTCATTCTATTGGTACAATTGAAATACATGCAGTTAAACCATTTGCCCTGAAGGATCGTGATGGTAGAGAAGAGTAGGAGCTGCAGCTCCCATGGGCTTGTGAGCAGAAGATCCAAAGGAGCCTATAATGTATAGGACTAGAATGTATACACAACACATAGTCTGGGAATTGAGCATTTCAATAACCAAATTAGACAAAAATCTAAATATTTGTGTTAATTTTTAAAGACTCCGTTTAAGATCAGGAGGTTAATGCAAATTAACAACAACAACAAAAAAAAGGTGTTGGCAGGTGTAGGTTGGCTCAAGTAAGTTCCAAGAACCCGTGACTGAAAAGTGAACTCTGATTCTTTCCTGGTTTCTCTTCATTGTTTGGAATTAGTATGGTCTAAATACCATGAGTAATATGGAAGTTCTCTGAAGGGTAAGTTACTGCTCTGATTAACACTTTCTGATAATTCAGCTGAAAACATAATTGAGAAACTTTCCTATGGCAGTTTCTCAGAGATGGGAGTGATATGCAGAGTCACTCTGCTTGGAACTTCATCAGTTTATTCCTAAATCCTGGCAGGATGAATTCATCACTTGCTTGGTCGTTGCTATTGCCTTTTCATGCCTAAGAAACAAGTCCTGGTCCTTAAATAGCCACTGTCATCACCCTTAACACCACAATACACCTTCTTCTTTATACTTTGTATTTCAAATTCTACAGGATATTCTATACATGATATTACTAAAAGAAAAGTGATAGAGGAAGTGGTGCTTTTTTAAATGAAAATAGTTTATAAATATTCTGCATGTTCTTTTATGAGGTTAGTGTCTAGATAAGGTTTTAGCCCATGGGCTCTGGTGATAAATGGTAATACAAATTATACTGGTATAGCACTTGCTTCTTTAATGTATTCATCTTCAGAGGAGTCCAAACTACTTTAGACATTTCTTTCTTTATGTCTTTCATGTATCACCACTGGCTTACTTTTAATATAGTTTATTTTTATTATTAAAATATCTACATAGCCATAAAATTTAAATAAGTATATAAAGAAAATGATATAAACAAACAGACATTCTCTTTGGAGTCATTTGAAAGATGTTTAACTTTCAGGCCCCAGTAAATTCTCTTGTGACCTTGCCATCACCACATTAGGTGGCCAAGTAGATAATTTGTGTCTTAAGCCAAGGTTAAGAAAAAACAGCTGTAGATAACCAACAATTGAAACTACAACTAGAAAAAAAAAAAAAGGAGCACCAAATTATAACTGTATATGAGCAGGATTTAAAATAAATTTTATGGTTCTTTAGCTTTTTAAAGTACATCTTAATCACTCTGTTCATAGGGCTCTCAACATGCTAGAGAAGACTCTTGAGAGTCCCTAGGACTGCATGAAGATGAAACCAGTCAATGCTAAAGGAAATCAACCCTGAATGTTCATTGGAAGGACTGATGCTGCAGCTCCAATATTTTGGCCACCTGATGCAAAGAGCCGATTCATTGAAAAAGACCCTGATGCTGGGAAAGATTGAGGGCAAGAGAAGGGGGTGGCAGAGAATGAGATGGTTGGATGGCATCACCGACTCGATGGACATGAGTTTGAGCAAAGTCCAGGAGATAGGAAGAACATGGAAGCCTGGTGTGCTGCAGTCCACAGGGTCGCAGTCAGACATTAACTTAGTGACTGAACTACAACAACAAATCACTCTGTATTAAGAACAAAAAATACAATAGTGAAGAAATTTCCTTGCTACACATTTTAAATAAATATTTCAGTATATCGAACAGAGACCTTATTTTAGTGAATAATCATAATAGTTAAAAAAAAAAAAAAGACTTCTGACTACACCTAGAAAGGTCACTTTTTCCTATTTCAGTAATAATAATAAAAATAAAATAAATTCCAGTAAATGAAGCTCCTTCATAAACTGCAGAAGTCTTCTTAGAAGTCTTTCCCCTACTTTTGTGTGATATTATAACTCTTTGGAGAAGAGTTTTGAAACACCAATAAAGTCAAGGTGTCCTTTTTTACTACAGGTTTTTAGACCTTCAGCTTTTTAGATAAAGTTCATGTGAATGTTAGAGTCCAATAATGTTGCCTAACTTAAAATATGTTCTCAATTTATAGCTAGAAATAATTAGAAGTCTTCATTTTAAATCATTCACACTATGGGCAAATCATTGAAAGACATTTCTAAGAACTTTCTATTCAAGTAAGAGGAGCTGTGTAGATCATCCCTTTCTTGACATTTGTATGGTAAAACCCCCTTCACTATAGCTATTGTTTCGGTTTTCTGCATAGTTGAGCGATTAGAATGTGCTTTTTTAGAAAAATAGGACTCCTAACCCAAGAAGTTAAAGCACTAAAATTCATTCTCAATCGTGCTAACACCTGGTTAAATTTGATGCCTTCTCACTCATCTGTGGTTTCTTCAGTTGTTATTAATCTATAATTGGTTTTCCACTGTAGTACCTCTTGCATCCAATTCTCTGTTTCCAGGGTCCCTGAACATGGCCTACTACAATTCCAATTCAGGTTCCTCTTATACCAGGAACCCTGTCCTCGTTAATCTGTCTACCTCCAATATGACCTCTAGCATTTAAGGTGGTTTCTAATAATTTAATCACTTTGGATTTGGTGAAAACTTTGTAATGTTTATTTTATACTATAGTTGATTAACAGTGTCGCGTTTCAAGTGTATAGCAAAGTGAGTCACTTATACATACACATCTATTTTTTTTCCAATTCATTTCCCATATAGGTTGTTACAGAATATTGAGTAGAGTTTCCTGTGCTATACAGTAGGTCCTTGTTGATTATTTTACATATGTTAGTGTATTTATGTTAATCCCCAACTCCTAATTTATCCTTCTCCTGCATTGGGGAAATCTTGCTTATCTTCATTTACTGTCTAAAATGAAATCTACCTCCTGGACTCCCCCCCCCCCCCATATATTCCCACCTGTTTTCCAAACTTATGTAAAACCATCATGAAAGCTGAAGCTACTGAACTTGGCAGAATTCTGTGTAGGCAACTGGTCTTGTTGGCCATAAGTTCCTTAGTCACAGCCATAGGTAATCCACTTCCTTCTTGGCTGTTAGGGAAGGGTTTGGTAAGCCAATCTAACAACTTCCACGCCTCACGCCCTACTTGCCTGGGATAGTTCTTTGCTCCTGCCTGAGGCTTCTTGCCAGGTTGTACAGAGTAATCAAGTTACTTCTGCAGTGGAGCCAGCAGGGCAAAATGCTGTTTATCTGCCGTCCATTCCACAAAGAATTCTGTGTAGGCAACTGGTCTTGTTGGCCATAAGTTCCTTAGTCACAGCCATAGGTAATCCACTTCCTTCTTGGCTGTTAGGGAAGGGTTTGGTAAGCCAATCTAACAACTTCCACGCCTCACGCCCTACTTGCCTGGGATAGTTCTTTGCTCCTGCCTGAGGCTTCTTGCCAGGTTGTACAGAGTAATCAAGTTACTTCTGCAGTGGAGCCAGCAGGGCAAAATGCTGTTTATCTGCCGTCCATTCCACAACTGTCTTTTCAACATAAAAAGTTGTGCTTCCCTTGTCTCTTCATGTTTTTCTACCTCAGGAAATCTACCACTTGTCCCATTTGTTTCTAAACAATTGATGAATGTTCTAATTTTCAAGTTTGCTTCCCTGTTCCCAGTAACATACTGAATTGCACATAAATTGGTGAGACAACTTCAGCAACAAATGAAATGTTAAAAAAAAATCTTTCCACCCATCCAGAAAGTCATATGCTAAGGCCTGAGAGCAATGGGAATGGAATGCTTCAGAAAAGTTAGACATTTACACTTCTCACAGATGTGAAAACAACACCTTTCACTTCAGTCATAGAGTTTTGCTTAAAATTGATGCCTTCTTATAATGATCTTTGCTGGGATTAGTATATGAAAAGCTCTTACGAAGAGGCAAAATCTGTGCTATGTCAACGTACATTTGGCAAAGAGAGTGACTCATCGTCATGAATTCTGTGTGTATTAGAGTTCAGTTGGGTGGCCAGGTGATTGGTAGGAGTGTCTTATTTACCTGGGAGGACCTGGAAAGCCTTTTCCACAGTGTCAACAGGATTGTTGTTAAGCAGCAAGTTGGCAAACATGGGAAGGTTGTCATTAAACAATGTTGGGATTCAGAACTGTTGACGTTTATTTGCTTTTTGACTCTTCAACAGCTCATGGAACTATCCAAGCTATCTGAAAGTCATATGCATCATTGCACTCCTCTCTCTCTTTTCAAAGCTCTTGACAACTCTAAAACAGGGCGAAGAAAATCCTGTAGGGCAAGGGCTTTTTTTACATGGGCTTCCATAAATGGGCTTTCAGGAGTTCGTGAACTCCTGCAGATATATGTGGCATGTGGTGTATAATTATGTGTGTGTATAGAGTCTCCTCTTTGGATAGAGTGGGAGGGTTACATGTCTTTTATTAGATTTTTAAGGGGTCTGTGGAACAATGATGTTTACAAACTATGCCTCTGGGGTCTAAGTTGAGCAACTTTAATAATATGGGTGGGGAAGTAGAAAGAGAACACTGGCATAGGGCATGCTCTTCTACACAATTTGTAAAGGCAAGGCCATGTAGGTACTCGTGGAGGTATAAGATAGAAAACCTTGGTCACTGCTGCAAAATCAAACTGGTATGTTGAAAGCAATTGAATTGAGAGAAAATTAACATAGCCCCTCAAAGGCATCAGGACACCCTCATCCTATCCATCTAGAATAAGGAGTTTCCTAGCTTTTGGTATTCATTGGAAAACAGCAAGTATTGCTTGTCTAAGAGGTGTGGTTTCGTCACTCTAAGTCCGGACTCTCTTTGCATCCTACTCTCAAGTTCCTCCTCAGATGCAAATGGGTTCAGGACCTATTTGCTGTTGGGCTTGGCTCATCACACAGCTCTGAGACTTACATCCAGGGGGGCCTTTACACAGCCTTCTATTTGCTGAGTAAAGAGAAACTGTTGGATCAGGAGTTGTGCTGTTCCACCCCCAAATCTGTATAGTTTTCTGAAATTGCATCAAGGTAGCAGACTTCAGAAATGGCAGTCCAACCTCTGAGACCTTAGTAAATTCTGTTATCTTATTTCTGTTAACTTCACAGTAAGGGAGCATTGGAGATGCTTTTCTTGCAGACTGAATCACCACCTTTGACTGTACCTTCTTCACTGGTGTATCCACATCCATCCACCTTATGAAAACAACAATAAGCTTTGCTACAGTTGGCTACCCTGGCTTCTCTCCAAGGCAGGCTTCTGCCTTATAGAATTTTTTTTTTTTGTCTCACAGTTTCTTAGGTCAGAGAAAAATTGGTTAAAAACTGGAATTTTTCTTTGGGTTTATGGTTCATTTGTAGGATTGTGCCTTATTTGCCAGGTTTCCAAAAGACACTATCCTGCTCATGCCTTATCAACTTCACTTCCAGAGTTTATAAGCTATGACTGCTGGGTGACCTCCCTCCCCTCAAAACCTTCTCATCTCCATTCCCCCCTTTTGTTTTTATTTGAGGTGGGGGAATAGAACACAGACTTCCCTTCAAGTTTTAGATAGCATTCTTAAAATGGGTTATTTTGCTTCCTACTATCCTTCCAGCTAACTGCACACACACACCCAAACTCCATTTCCAAAGAATGTGAGATTTTACTCATCGAAAAGTCAAGTTATCATAATTAACTGGCAACCTATCTGCTTTAGCAGTGCTGAGTCTGCATTAGTATTTTAAATATTTTTCTCTTAACTGATGCTATCATCAGTTCAGTTGCTCAGTTGTGTCCTACTCTTTACAACCCCATGGACTGCAGCACACCAGGCCTCCCTGTCCATCACCAACTCCCGGAGTTTACTCAAACTCTTGTCCTTTGAGTCTGTGATGCCATCCAACCATCTCATCCTCTGTCATTCCCATCTCCTGCCTTCAATCTTTCCCAGGTGAGCATATGCTATCATATGTTTTCCCTTAAGTCTAAAAACTATCCTTTAGCCTTAAATCAAAAGTGTTGTTGAAACACAAGTACCTTGGGTATAAAATCTGGATAGTCATTTGCATATAATTGTGACAAGTAAGTGTGTGATGAAATATAATGGTATGGTCTCTAAACTTTGCAGACTTCAGACACAAATTCCCCCTTTAGAGTTGAATGGATTTTTAAATTTTACTGCATAAATATATTAATTTCTTACTATTGCTATAATAAATCAGTGGTTTAAAATAGCCCAAATGTATTTTCTTACAGTTCTAGAGGTCTGAAGTCAAAATGTCTTCCACTGGGCTGAAGTCAAGGTGGCAGCAGGGCCATATTCCTTCTGGGTGTTCCAGAGGTGAACTCATTTCTTTGCTTTTTCCAGCTTGCAGAGGTAACTTATATTTCTTGGCTCCACACCCCTTGTTCTGTCTTCAAGGACAGCAACACAACAGTGAATCTTTCCGCCACTCCCCCTGCCCTCTCCTTTATAAATTTCATGTGCCTACACTGGGCCCACCTGGGTAATTCAAACTACTCTCCCCATCTCAAGTTCTTAACCTAGTCACACCTGTAAAACCCCTTTTGTCATGTCACATCATATATTCCCTGGAGGTTCTGGAGATTAGGATATGGACCTCTTTGGGAGACATCATTAAGCCTATCACAGTAAAAATTAATGGGGTGTCTACAATATAATGCTTACTCTAAAGAAGGTACTTAGTCTTCAAATTTTCATTGGAAATCATCCACTCCAGTACTCTTGCCTGGAAAATCCCTTGGACGGAGGAGCCTGGTAGGGTGCAGTCTATGGGGTCTCTAAGAGTCAGACACGACTGAGCGACTTCCCTTTCACTTTTCACTTTCCTGCATTGGAGAAGGAAATGGCAACCCGCTCCAGTGTTCTTGCCTGGAGAATCCCAGGGCCAGGGGAGCCTGGTGGGCTGTCTATGGGGTCGCAGAGAGTCAGACACGACTAAAGCGGCTTAGCAGCAGCAGCAGCAAAATATTTACTGTTCACTAAACCAATTAACCCCACCCAGGTCAGAATTGTTAGAGTCAATTCAAATGAAAATCTTTCCAATTCAACTCCACAAATGTGTTTTGGGTGCAAGTATTACACTGGAATGTTGAGAAAAATCCAACAGTTCTTTGGGTAAAACGAGTTGTCAAGGTAATTTCTTTCTAGGCTGTGGATTTCTCCACAGATGTTGCAAATAAATCAGGAAGAGGCTGGAGTCATGGCACCTGTGTTTAGTATTCTCCAAACTGTGCTCGGAGCTGAAAAACCGTAAACACTTTCTTCCATCCCATTCCCTGTAAAGGAGTTATGCAGCTGGCTTGCCCTGCAGTTCTGACTTTTCCAAATTTTGTAACTTTATGCCTTCAGACACAGAAAGCAGCGGAGGAGGCCGTGGCCGGCTCTTCAGGCGGCTGCTGACCGCCCTCGCCCTGTTCCCTCTGGATGCTTCTCTCTCTGCGGATGACGAGTGGCGTGTGGCGGAGGTGGAGCAGGGGTGCCGTGTCCGCCCTCGGCGTGTTGAAGCGTGACTCCGAGGAAGAAACTTGGCTTTTCCATTTCTTACAGGAGAAGGGAACCAAAGGGATGACAGACTCCCATAGGAAATGCACACACACCTGTTTTTTTGGATTTAATGCTCTAGGCAGTTTCAGAAAACAAACCCCAGAGTAAAACCATCAACAGGAGAATGCCTTCCCGCTGTTCAAAATTAGTCTCAGAAGCTAAGTAGCACTTTCTGACCAGGTGCAGGAGAATTTTTTTTTTTCCTTTTTTTCCTAAACACAAAACTAATTTTTATTACTTTCCTGGGCAGTAAATTATTCTTTTCAAATAACATTTGGATAAAAATATCAGATGACCCTGGCAGTTTTTAAAACATAGATATTTCTCATTCATAATCTTTGAAAACAAAATTTAGTTTCTGGATTTTATATATCTTCAAATAAGATCTAGATATAAGTATGTAAATTATGGCTGTGTGTAATAAATATGTAGCCTACTGAGGAATTAGCATCGTTAAGAAGAGAACTACTTACCTGATATTTTTGTCTGCTTTTGGCATACAAACAGTTGTGTGCTGGTAAATTAATAATAAAAGGCTCTCTAGGGGAAGACCGCCCTAATTTGTAATGTTTGTAGCTTTCTATGGTGTTAAAAAAATGGGCTTCCCTGGTGGCTCAGTGGTAAAGAATTTGCCTGCTAATACAAGAGATGTGGGTTTGATCCCTGGGTGAGGAAGATTTCCTCGTGAAGGAAATGGCAATCCACTCCAGTATTCTTGCCTGGGAAATCCCATGAACAGAGAAGCCCTCGGGTTAAAAAAGAGTCAGATAGAACTTAGTGACTACACAGCTACAACAAATGATGTTTAAAAATACTCCTATCAATACCAATTTTAAGCAACCATCCTGAAGTCACTGAAGGCAGGGGTGGGAAGAAGGGGCTCAGTTGTTTTTCCTGAGCTGGTGTAAGAATCTATAATATGAGCTAGAGAATTCATATAGATAACAATGGGATATATTCAGAATGACTGAACCCTGACTCTGAAAGTACTATGTACATTTTTCTATTCAGTGAACCATGAGGATATATCATAGATCTGTAACCAAGAACATGATTTCTGACCTAGGATGGTCTGGATTTCTCTTTTTCTAGATTCTGCTAATAATTCTTTGCTCTGTATCTTATCCTGGTTATCCTGGGAGTCTACCTCTCGCTTCAGGGGCTTTGGTAAAAATTACAGGATACCCCAAATTCTTATTTATGCAGTTGACACCAAGTACACTTTTTATGTATGGAGTTTTCTCCAATTGCCCTGTGTGAAGGACTTAAGTCCTTTCCAAAATCAGCTGGAAATACAAGGTGCCTGTTTGTACGGAAATTTCCTGAGACTGCCTTTTTTAACTCGCTGACCTGAGTAGTATATGTGTGTTTCCCACTGGATTGTTTCCCCTGCATTTTATTTGATTTGCAGTTGCAAAACTTTTTTACTAATGTACAAGGGTTCCTGTCTGCCTCCCACCCTTAGCCTCAGTATTGCCTTTAGACCTGGGGAGGTGAATCTGCTGCTCTGGGCTCCTGAACCAAAGATTTGACTGTAGCTATCTGCTGGCTGTTTCCCTTCCCACTGAGTTTGTGACCCCAGTTCTAAGACCAATGTCTAAATTCAAGAGACACCAGAATTGCCCACCCAACAGGCACTGAGTGTATTGGATCTGAATTGGTATCTTTGTCTTGTCTGTCTTCCAAAGGGCAGACTGCCCAAGATTGTGATAAAGGGAAGCTGTTTTTGTGAACAGAACTATACATAAGGGCTACGATGAAGCTTAAATTTAGCCAGGCTTTCTAGGTCAAGGATGTAGGTTGGAATGTATTTCATGCAAGCATTTGTTGGCTTAAACTTTAAATATTTAGACATACAGTATATGGACCTCCATTTGTACTCTTCATCCTGCCCTGTGAATATTAGGGCAGGACCCCCAAACCACAGGCAAACAGAAAAGTGTTCTCTTTTCTCCTTTAAGTATAGACAATCTACCTAAGGATGAGGTTTTTAAGAGGGAAACATTCTAGGGAAAGAAGCATGGACATGCGGATTACTTTATCAGAGAATAGAAAGCTAATGTCCCAGCGCCATTGCCAGAGAATGTAGCCAACCCAGCTCTGGGAGCTTCTGTGAAGACACACATGGCTCCCTAGACGGCAAGGAGACTCATCAATGGCAGTAGCCCAGTTTTAAGAACAGAGATCCACCTCTTCCTCCTCACTTAACCTCCTGCCTCTCCCTTTACCTCTTTCTACCTCCTCCAGGTGTGCTCAAGAGAGATAATCACTGTCCTGGGCGAGGGGGGAGGGGGGTGGTGGCCATTGTCCATGTGTTTCTTTGTTGAAGTCAACCAACCAGTGAACATTTTAAACTCCTTTGGGTGAGAAGAATCACCTTCTGTGTAGACTCTGAGCTGAAATAAATGTCTTCATTGTGCAGCACCCTGGTCTTTTCTGTGTCATTAATCTCCTTTTTGCAAAGCCTAGCATCAGCAGCTCTAGGACATTACAATATAATTGCTGCCTATTCAACATCAGGTAGGTTACTGTATGAACATACTATTTCCCAAGGCTTTTTCAGCAAAACCTATGTCAGTGTGGGAATGCAATTTAAGACAAACTCTACACTGGTATCATTTTTTTGTTGTTGTTCTCAATAGGTGGTACAATAAAAATTCAGCATCATGACTATCTCCAAGACTGTCTCAGTATGCATGTAATAATAATGCTTATTCCAGTAGTAAGTACTTCTTGTGGGAAGAATATTATAGTATCTTCTAGTTAGTAAAAGTACTCAGATAAAAATTTTTAGAACTGGGAAAAATAAATAAAAAATCAATTAGCCAAAATTTGAGGAGTATTGAGCACTGTGAGGTATATGTTAAAAATATGACAGAAATCCTGCCTTTATGATTATCACCAGTTGGGTAGAGGCAAGTCTAATACACCAAAAACAAGAGTAGAAAAACTAAGATAGTATATCACACTGGACTAGCACATAGCATTGACTCTCTGAGTGCTATCAGTAGTTGAGACAAGGAAGAAATCAATGAAGGAAAGTTAGGGAAATCTTCTTGGAAAACATAGACTTGATCTCTGACTTGACAGGTATGCAATGGAAAGGGGACAATTCCAAGCAAAGAAAACATGAAAAGTGTCACGGTTAATGTTATGTTACAACTTGCCTGGCCATGGGGTGTCCAGTTATTGGGTCAAATATTTTCTGGGTGATACTGTGAGGGTGTTTTAGATGAGGTTAACATTTAAATCAGTAAACTGAGAGAAGACTGCCTTCCCTGCTGTGGGTGGTGCTTACCCAACCAGTTGAAGGCCTACCTAGAAAAGAACGACTGGCCTTCCCTCAAGTAAAAAAGAATTATGCCTTCTTGATTCCTTTCAAACAGAGAGAGAGACTTTTTCCTGCCCTCAAACGTGAACTGAAACATTAACTCTTCCTGAGTCTTGAGCCTGCCAGTATTTGGAATGGAATGTACATCATCTTTTCTCCTGATTCTCAGGTCTTCAGATTCAGACTGGAAGTAAACCATCATCATTCCAGGGTCTCCAATGTCCTGACTCACTCTGCAGCCTCCAAAATCACATGAGACAGTTTCTTGTAATAAATCCATGTAGGTTCTGTTTCTCCATCCTATTGGTTCTCTTTTGCTGGAGAATCCTGACTAAAACAACAAGTACAGCCATGCAACATTTGCAAAGCAGTGCAAAGTTTGTCCTGGCCAGATTAGAAACTATATGTTGTGGAGAAATTCAAGATAATAGTTGATTTGATAGAATAAGAGAAGATGAAGAGTTAGGAAGGGTTTGTAATGGTATGCAGTTATCCCACTTCTAAGGTAATCGTACTCTCACATGTCAGTTCCCTTACTTTTTTCCACTGAATCCAAATTTGAGTGAAGATTTCATCTCAATGTGTGTGTGTTAGTCACTCAGTCATGTCCTACTCTTTGTGACCCCATGGACTGTAGCCTGCCAGGCTCCTCTGTCCATGGTATTCTCTAGGCAAGAATACTGGAGTGAGTTGCCATTTCCTTCTCCAGAGGACCTTCCCAATCCAATCAAAGCCAGGTCTCCAGCATTGTAGGCAGTTCTTTACCATCTGAGCCACCAGGGAAGCCCCTTCATCTCGATACTGTATCCCTAAATATGCACTACAATCATTTCGCGCAGAAGTACTAGATTAAACCTCTAGAATATCTGCTGGAAAACTGGTTAAAAATGCGGCTTCTGATTCCATCGGCCCCAGGGGAGCCTGGATTCTACAGTCCTGGGTGATACAGAGGTATCACCTACACATAGAGATGTATGTGTGCTGAGAGGACCACTCTGAGTAGGGAGCATCCCTTGTTTAGTTACCGGTGCTTGAATCAAAGAGCCACTGAAGAAATAAAGCCTGGCTGGGAAATAGTACGTCCCAGAATTGTTTCTGAATTTTTCTGTGGATATTATCTCCTAAATATTGTCATGGGAATGGATTGTCAAGAATTTACAAAATCATAGGACAAAAATTAAGAGGAAATTAATATTTATCAAGAATAACTAATTTAAGATAAGCATCATGAGTTTGTCTGAGACAATGTGAACAGCCATTTTGTTAATAAAGAGAGGGCATTTAAAAATTTGAACTCTGAGAAGCATTTGATGTAATTAGTTACAAAATGCTCATCTTGGGTAACTGAAAGATGCCAAAGGATTTGGGTAAATCAAACAGAGCTGTTCAACTAGGACTTCTCTGAGGAGAGGCAGCATGGAGGTGGTAATTCCAAGGAAACCAAGTTGCAAGCCTTTTGAAATCAAGAGCTGTGGTTTTCCGGTCAGGACACTGGGTAAAAAAAAAAGAGAACATGTGAGTCATACATCCAGGAAGGATAATCTATTTGGAAATAAATAAAAGGAGTAAACAATTTGTCATCTGTCCGTATGACTGATTCATGGAAATAGGATAAGCTACAAGGTGAAAATTAAATGATAAACGAGGCTAAAATCCAATGTATGCTCACATTAAGATATTTAGAACATCATAATGAAAAGAAGAAATACTGGCCCTGTGATAAGAAAAAGAAATGGAGACCAAGGGGTTGAATGATGAAGAGGAGTTTCTAATAAATAACACACACATAATGCTCCCACAAAAAAACACATGCAAGATCGTCTCACTCCCTCTGTTTATAGAGATGTGTATTTTGCTGTTGTTCAGTGTTGAGCTATAGAAATGAAGGGATGATTAAATGTGATTTTGCCCATGTCTGTGCTGTTAGTTGTTTGGAAAGATGGATTTAATGGAAAGAATTCAGTTCAGCTCAGTTCAGTTCAGTTCAGTCGCTCAGTCGTGTCTGACTCTTTGCGACCCCATGAATCGCAGCACGCCAGGCCTCCCTGTCCATCACCAACTCCCGGAGTTCACTCAGACTCACATCCATCGAGTCGGTGATGCCATCCAGCCATCTCGTCCTCTGTCATCCCCTTCTCCTCCTGCCCCCAATCCCGCCCAGCATCAGGGTCTTTTCCAATGAGTCAACTCTTCTCATGAGGTGGCCAAAGTACTGGAGTTTCAGCTTTAGCATCAGTCATTCCAATGAACACCCAGGACTGATCTCCTTTAGAATGGACTGGCTGGGTCTCCTTGCAGTCCAAGGGACTTTCAAGAGTCTTCTCCAACACCACAGTTCAAAAGCGTCAATTCTTCGGCACTCAGCTTTCTTCACAGTCCAACTCTCACATCCATACATGACCGGAAAAACCATAGCCTTGGCTAGACAGACCTTTGTTTAACAGCCAGTTAACTTGAATTTCAGTGTTATCACTTATTAGATTGGAGCCATTCCTTCTTGCTTTAGTTAAAATACACTCAACTACAAATTTCAAACATCTAAAATCTACCAAACACCATGCTAGCTGCTCCAGAAACAACCTAACAAGGAGACAGTCCTAGGCCCCATGGAGGTTATTAATCAATATTTAAGAGCTCTGACTTGGAATTCAAACTGTCTTGTGTTCTCCTGCAGGATCTGTCACTAACCTGTTATGTGACCCTGAGGAGCGTGACAGTGGTTTAGCACAGTGCCCAGAATCTACTAAGTGCACAGTATTTATTAGTCATCTATTACTCTTGAGCTTCAAAGTGGAGCTTAAAAGCCTTTTCCATGAAGCAGCCCCAAGTTTATGTGTGTTCAAATTACTCAAATAAGTTACTTTGGAAATTTTGTCACCAGTTATACTGTTAAACCGTCGCATACCCTTTCACAGACATACGGTTTGGGTCCATATATGGAGTAAAATGGGCATTCTTTGAAGCTAGAAATGCTGTCTTTTAATCCCTGAATTATTCCCCTGTCACACACAATATGAATAGATAGCACACTGTGTCCTTATGTTTGTCAACCAACTCTAATATCTTCAAGTCAAAATCTCTTTCTTTTCATTCCCAGCGTCCATATTCTACCTATTTCAAAGACTTATTTATAAGGACAAACATTGCAGATATGAAACTTCTTTGAAAAGAAGTACAAATTCAAGATAATATATTATGATAATTATGATTTTCTTTTCATAAACTTATTTTCAAATATAGTTTGTGTATTCATCTCCTAAAACTCAACATTTGGCCACTTATTCCTCATAATTTGTAAAAATGAAAAAAGTGACAGTTCAAAAACTCTAAGCTGTGTCCTGATATAATGAAAATCAGTGAGCAAATTTTTGCCTTGTTTTTTCTTGGATAAAGTTAAACATAAATAATGCTTTTGTGGTGGGTGGGCCCCACAGAAGGGATAAAGGGAAAATAATAATATACAGAGCAAATTCTTCTAGGACTGAGTGGGTATCTCTGGTGAAAACACCGGCTCTAAATTTCCCTTTTATTCTTCCATTAGTCCCCATTCCTGATTTCCACCCTGAAAAGCCTTTAGAGCCTTAACATTCTGTTATCACGGACCCCTTTACCAATTTGGAGAACTTTAGAGATCCCTTCTTAACAATACTTTTAAATATTTAAACACATACAATAAGATATGTGGAATAACAAAATATAAATAAATTTTAGAGAAATAGCCACCTAAGTGTTTTAAAACAAATGGTGCTAGTGGAAAGAATCCGCCTGCCAATGCAGGAGACAAAAAGATGCAGGTTTGATCCCTGGGTTAGGAAGGCTCCCGGAAAAGGGCATGGCACCCACTCCAGCATTCTTGCCTGGAGAATCCCATGGACAGAGGAGCCTGGTGGGCTACAGTCCATGGGGGTCACAAAAGAGTCAGACATGAATGAAACAACTTGTAAATATGTGTGCTTATAAACTTTTATTAAAACATTAAGGTTATATTAAAAAGAGGATCCTATAGAATTCTGTGATTCTACCAATTTTGTTTCATCTAATTCTTTATTGATGTTTTCAAATGTTTTATTTTAGAAAATCTCAAATATATATAAGTAGAGGAAACAGTGTAAAAATAAATAAAACATTAAAGATCTTTTGTGTATCCAATTACTGCCGCAATTCAAATCATCAATGAGTGTAAACTGTATTTTAAGATATCTACAATGATTCTACTATGATATGAAAGTTTCTATTATTTGTTTTTAGGAAAAAGGTCACAGGTTATCGCTAATACAATAGCTGTCACTTACATTCATAATCAAAAGAAATGCTAAATTTCAGTTAGAGATTAATGAAAACAGGATTATTTTTTTCCCATCCAAGTCCATGACTCTCCTGTATTCTATCCATGGACCTTTCAAGATCTGCAGTCTGGATTAAGAGCCCTTGATTTAGACTGTGTTTTAGTCACTTAATAGCATCTCAAGCTACCAGGTCTCCTGCCTTTCCTGTAGCTTACTCTTTCTTTTGTTGCCATCTTGAACTTGTGACACCTGCTTTTCCACTAAGGCTCAGCACACCATTTTCAGGAGATTTGGTGAAGTGGGTGGCAATTTCCTGACTCTCAGCCTCTCCTCGACTCTTCTTATCAAAACACCTAGCAAATTGTGTTTTTGTTTTACTGGTTCCTCTCCACCAACTGTCCTTGGTGCTACTTGAAGACAGTGATGGGTCATTTGTTTATTTTCATTCATTCATTTATCATCAGTTATTTACTAAGTAATCGACTCCATACCTGGCTGAGTGGTAACAATGCAAACTCTGTGTCATTAATAAACTTTATGTGTGAGCACTGGTATGGATGAGGTCTGGCCAAAAGATGAAAAGAGTAGGATAAATGCTGTGATAGGGATAGAGACAAGGACTCTTAAGGGTAATCGCAAGAGGTGCATGGAAACGTGGCCTTGGGGTTTAGGGAAGTTTTCAGTAGGCAAATATAAAATGCTGAATGTAATGACAGTTTTGAATGTGTTCCCCTTAATAATTGTTCTTAAAATGTACTTACATGTTTTACACAGTATAGACATGTTATGAGCTGGAAAACCTTAGATATGATCGGTGTTGAAGAATGAGAGGTCTATGGTGCTCCCCAGCCTGGTTAGCATGTTGGCTGGTCCTGAGGGAGGGCATCCCCATGCCCAACCTGGTAACTATCACTCATCAGTGAATGGCTACATCTATATTCAATTGATTTTAAAACTCTTCAAGCTGCTAACCATTTCAAATCTAGGTGGCCAGATAATTGAGAGTAAGTGAATTTTACCTGAAATGTCTAAGCAAATTGTTTTCATTCTTTATAATACACCTTTGGATATACATTTAGCCTAACCCAGAAAGATAGTTTAACTGTTTCGATACTTGAAAACAGAGTTATAATTATATTTTTGCTGGCTCAAATTATACACTACAAGGCAGACTTTGAAAAAGCTCAAGCACGAAAGAGTTATATTTTCTATTTGTTTCCCAGTGATGATAACTCAAAATATTCAGTGTTTAGAAGAAATTAAGAATGAAAAAGAGCTCTTGTTTTTATTGTCTGTGTTTATTTGTATTGTTATGACATAGTTAGATTATGGTATGATTCTCTTAATCAAAAGTTCATCCCGATTGAAAATATTACATTTGTTAAGACTGAAACGCTGTTAGGAAAGATGTGATCTCATTTTAGAATGCTAAAAAGAGAAAAAGTGTTTATTAAGATTTGCAGTGAAAAAAAGAAAGGACATGAGTAATACCTTTTAATGCAAACAACAGAAACTGATCAACTTAAGAGTGGAATTTAGTAGAAGTGGAATAGCTCCTAAGATCTAAGAAATGGAAGCACAATCAGAACTCCAGACAAAAGGAGGACAGTAACAAGGATCTGGGTGAAGAAACAAGGACAATCTCTTTGGGGAGTTGTCATCAAAAGACTCTCCTCTGACCATCTTCTATCCTTGAGCCAATTTCCTAGGACTCCTATCTGATTGGAAAGTGAGAGTAGAGATGAAAAGTGCCATCCCACCCCTTTTCACTTTGGTCTGTAGTTTGAGTCCACCAAGATGACACGTGATGGGGATGGGTATTCCCCAGAGAGTCAGAGGGACATTATCAAGCTAAGAGGAAGAGAGGCTGCACTGGCAAAAACAACAAATGTTCACCACAGGTACTTTTGTTTTATCAAAGGGAAAAAGAAGTTCTCTCTAAGATAGTCTATCTGATCCAGTGTTGCTGACATCTTTCTGCATGTTCAGAGTTCGAATACTAATCATTTTTAGTTAAAGGCCTAGGCACAGGTTATATACAGACATTAGTGGCAATTTTAGAAGCCTTAGCTATTTATCATCAATCGTTTTGCAATGCCACAAGGATCTGGAAAGGCAGCTAGATGCTTTCTTGCTAATCATTGCATTTCTTAGAATAACCACATTAAAACAATCCTTTTTATGTAAAAGTATATGATTTGTATCATGTAACTTGTGGATGAAATTAACATCAAATGTTAAAAAAAATACTTTATGTTCTTTTTTACCTTATGAAATGTAGGTTTGTTTGTTTGCTTTTTTTCCTTAATGGGATGTTGAGGTTACTCAATTTAATATAAATCACTAATAACTGAGTATTATTTTAACCTTAATCTGGGTTTGGCTTATTTTTTCCCCGGTATTCAATGATGTGGATAATGGGTAAAGAAGATGTCAGATGTTAAATATAATTAATGTTAAAAACAGATCTGATGAATCAGAGGTTAATTCTAAAGAGAATGACTCAATAAGGCTTGCTGGTCACAACTACTAAAAATTAGTCATTCTGTGAGATCTTTGCCGATACTAATGGATGAAACACCTTTGAGGGAAACCCTTTTGAAAATGCTGCAACATGACCTCAGAGAAACATGCCTTTCCTGACACAAAAACTAGTTATCAATTCATCCAAGAGGATGTGAGTAAAGTTTTCTTAGAATTTTAGTATCACTGAAAAGTAAGCTTTGAACAAATTTATTTCCCTAGTTACATTTCATGTAGATGATTTTTTGCTCTATACTTTGCATTCATTCCTTAAAGTGACTTAAGACTAAGGTAAGGACTTAACCTCGGTGAACCTCAGTTTTCCAGTCTGAAAAAATGAGGACAATATTGGTCTTACCCTTAGGGGTAGGATATTAACTGAAGTAAAGCATGTGTCATACTTAGCCCAATATAGGATACATAAGCGATACTTTAAAACCTATAATTAAAATAATTATTATGAAGCAGTTTTATGGTAATCTGAAGATTCCACTAATTTTCCAGCACATGAGGGAAAATCTCTTTCATTTTATCACACCAGTAAATTTTATATGCCTCTCAATTTATGTTGTGACTCCTCTTCCCTAAGACTGTCAGTTTCCTTTTCCAAGTCATCTTTAGTGAGCAATCAGCTGGATCCTTCCCTTTCATTAGGCAATTCACTGGCGCAGCCCCCTCATCATCAGGTCTCAGGCTGCCAAGAAGATAGACCAATTCCCTTGACATTTCTCCCTGTTCCTCACAGGCATCTGTTTTCCCTTTCTGCCTCATCACCTTTAGAAAAATCTTCTTTTGTTCTCACAATTGCCAGCTAATACGGTTCTCACAGTTGCCAGACGATGTACAGGCATGCCCAGTGATGATGGGTTCCTAAGAAAGGACTAGGAGTCCTTGAAAATGAAATGTTCTGACCCGGACAGAGTAACGATAGGAAAGATGGCTTCCTGGGGGAATATTAAATAAATTGCAGAGAATCATGAATTCTTAACATATGGGACATATGAGAGAATACTGAGATATCCCCGTGGAAATTTTGTTTTTACATTACTAGAACTATGTCATGTTTTATGGTATTTACTTCCTTAAGATCTTAGAAATATATCAAGATTTGTAGTAGAACACTCATGTCTGAAAAGAAATGTCTTGTTAACATATATTTTTGCTGTCTGTGTCGGTTATCATAACTTAATCCTCCCCTTGTACTCACTAGAGCCTAAGAGGTCATGGGGGTGAGGTTTGATTGATTGGTTTTTAGGTGTAAGCAACAGCTTTTATACCTCAGAAAGAAAGAAAAAAAAACTCCACTTTGGGAAATAGTTTTGGCTAATATTTGTTGAGTTACTATAATTTATTAAATACAGTTGAACAGTCTTTCATTTAAATCTCAAAGAAAACATATGAGTTAGGTATTATTTTTATCTCCCATTTTACAGAATAGGAAACTAAGATTTAAAGAGTATAGATCACTTACCCAAAGTCACAAGCTAGTTAATGGCAGGAATAGGCAGTAAATCAAACTCTTTTAAGATGCAAATTCAGTTGCTTAATTGCCATGGAATAAGAGCTCTTCTCCATGAAAGCTAATCTCTCTTTCAACACAGGTCCTACAGGTGGTTCAGCTAATTTTGTTTGTGAACTCTTGTTTTCCCTTCACGATTTGCATTCTCATAATGTGTCTGATTTAGCTTCAGATTACTCTTCTCCAAATGGCAGTAGTGGACAAGCCTAAAGCTAACGGGCAGGGTTGGAATGTCAAAGCCTCAGCTCCTTAAGGGTCTTAGAGAAACCTCCCTCTCAAGAATGCTGTGGCCTCTGGGCTTCTTTCCAGGCTCAGCTGCCCACAGCACTTGATGCTCCATCTTGCTGGTTCTCAATGGAGAACTCTTTGTCTTTGATCCTGTTCTTGTATTCTGCTCAGTGGACTTGAAAATTGGAGATTTCCTTGCTTCCTGGTCCTCCTTATGCCTGGGAAACAGACATGGAATTCTTCTTTTCTTCTCTTTATTCAGCAAAAGAACAGCCCACCAGTTACCATCCCTTGTTTCAGCTCTTGGAACCCAGCCTGGGCCAACAGTTAGGCCCCCTGAGAAAAGAAGTTTAACTTCCTTGGCCTATTTCCTTCCTCAATAGATTGAAGAACTGAAGAGAGAAAAGCTTCTCAACATATACTATATAATACTAAAATATACTTAAAAAAAAAGACTTTAGCCCTGTATTACCATCATTTAAGACAATCTATACAAGGTAATATTATCTCCTATATCATCCTCAAAGAAAATAAAGCATTTCTTTCCTTTTCTCTTCCCTTACTGAGATGAAGCATAAACAGACTCTTGAGTAGAATCAGTTCTTACAGTTCATAGCTGTGAATGCTTCTGACAACCCCAAAAGCCATAATCACTCGTTATATAGTATCTTTTATTTTGCTGAGGCAGAATTTGCATGGTGCATGTGATAAAGGTGGCAAGCTGCCCACAAAACCCCTTCTTCTCTTTCTCCTGAGCCTCACACAGCTGAACTATATGTTCCAGTCTCCCTTGCAGTCTGATGTGACCAGATGCTCTCATTCTCGCACAGGTAAGCTCTGACATGCCTTCCCACCATCTGTCTTCCGGATATGGAGCCAACAACAGCCACCCTGAAAGGACGGTGTGTGTGTGTGCTTAGTTGCTCAGTCATGTCTGAGTCTTTGTGACCCCATGGACTGTAGTCTGCCAGGCTCCTCTGCCCATGAGGATTCTCCAGGTGAGAATGTTGGAGTGGGTTGCCATTTCCTTCTCCAAGGGATCTTCCCAACCCAGGGATCAAACCTATGTCTCCCACATTGCAGGTGAATTCTTTACATCTGAGCCACCAGGGGAGCCCTCAATGATGAGCTCTGTCATCCTGGTCCACTGAATGACTGCCACTGACCTGGAACCCTCACTCTGATCTTTTAAATGAAAGAGAAATAAATGTCTTATTCTCCGAGACACTGAACTTGGAGATCTCTCCTTTTTAAAATATTAGTATTAATTTAGTTTTATTTAGTTAGCTGCACTGGGTCTTAGTTGGAGCACACAGGATCTTTCCCTTCCCTGCATGGACTCTAGCTGTGGCACGTGGGCTCAGGAGCTCCAAGCTCCAGGCCTATGGGATCTTAGTTCCATGACCAGGGATCGAACCCACATCCTCTGCATTGTAAGGCGGATTCTTGACTCACATACCCTGCATGGTAAGGTGGATTCCAGGGTAGTCCCTGGAGATAATTTTGTTACTTCAGCATGGACCATCCTAAAACAGTGTACCTGTTTTGAGTAGGTACCTGGTCTTGAGTACAGATTCTTAGCCAGTGAGAGTACTCAGAAAGTAAGTGCCTGCCTTTCATTATGATTGCTGTCTCCACCTCACCTTAGTGTAAGCAATAACTGCCAAGTGGCATATATTTTGAATGTGGATGGAATATGAGAACAGTAAATTGTTGGTAGATAAAGTAAAACAAAATTTAGTGTGCCTAACAAAGCAACTGTTCTTAGATAAAAGGTGAACATTGTCTATAATTTAATAGTAAAATGCCAAATTCATATCAGTGATATGAATAATTCCATTATATGCTTTATATACAGAAAGCACAAAAGACTTTAAGTCTTGAGCTATTTCAGCACATGCTTCAACCAAGATTTTTAAAAAATAGCTCAACAGGAAATGATGATCCTGAATTTAGAATATCAATGATATAAGAAGGGATTATTTACATTTTTAAATTTATACTTTGCCATATTTCTAGTAGGAAAATATACTGTATGTATTTGAAAATTTCATGATTCATACATGTGTACAGAAAAGGTGATTGCTTTATGATATATTCCTTATAAATATCATTTGATTGGTTTAAGTTGAGGATAAATTTACCTTCTAGTCCTATAAGACTGTGTGTTTAGGCCACATAAATTGTAAAATTTCAGAATATAAAGGAAAGAGGGAAAATGATACTTGTTTGTGGTTATTAAATTTGTGTGGCAAGCTAAAAAATGGTTTCCCAAAGATAGTTCAGTCACTATTCAGTTCAGTCACTCAGTCATGTCCGACTCTTTGCGACCTCATGAATCGCAGCATGCCAGGCCTCCCTGTCCATCACCAATTCCCGGAGTTCACTCAGACTCATGTCCATTGAGTCCGTGATGCCATCCAGCCATCTCATCCTCGGTCGTCCCCTTCTCCTCCTGCCCCCAATCCCTCCCAGCATCAGGGTCTTTTCCAATGAGTCAACTCTTTGCATGAGGTGGCCAAAGTACTGGAGCTTCAGTTTGAGCATCATTCCTTCCAAAGAAATCCCAGGGTACAGATCTCCTAAACTTTCTCATGAACAGCGCTTTCTGCTTTTCATTTCTCCCCACATTTGTCCTCACCAGCGATGGAAGAAAGTTCTTGAGTGGATCTGAGGGCAGATTTGACTTAGAGAAGAATTTTACCACTGGGTTATTGACTAGATTTCATTCTTTTGTATGCTCAGAACTCACTCACTTCCTTTTCTATTCCTTCTTCCTTCTAGAAACTATCCCGTCTTCCTTTTTATCCACAAGACTGATTTCAAAGTGGCCATGTTGGTTCAAATGCAGTGGTTTTTTTTTTTTTTTTTTAACCATTTTGAAAGTCTTTATTGAATTTGTTACAATGTTGCTTCTGCTTCATGTTTTCATTTTTTGGCCACAAGGCAGGTGGGATCTTAGCTTCCAAACCAAGTATTGAGCCCATACCCCTGCATTGGAAGGTAAAGTCTTAACCATTGGACAGCCAGGGAAGACTCTCAAATATAGTTCAGACCCTGGCCACAAATAATTGGTTCAGAGGTGTACACCAGATGCAGCTTGGGACAACAAAGTTTTTCCCCAAGGAAATTGAATTTTGATTTGAGACTCATGTCAGCCTCTTTGCAGATCACTGAACCTACCAGTAACATGGAAAATTCTTCAGGTTACTTTTAGTGTTATAGGGATGAAAGAGAGATGTAGATGGCCTGAAGAGAGGGCAAAAAGAAAGAAACAGAGATAAGATGGAGAGTTACTGATAGCATTCCTGTTCTTGGCTGCAGCTGTTTCTGCCCCTGCTTTCTAGGAGACATCTTACTCTTCTTTGGAATAAGCTATCAATATTTCAGGTTGGTTTTCTGTTACTTTCAACCAGAATCTAACAAATACTGAGGGGGTGTGGCAGCATCCACCAGCTCTGCTTTCTACTGGGTAAGGCTTTGAGATCTACCTCCAGTTCCCTACATATAGCATTTTTCCTCTCTGCCAGGTAGAGTTTACACTCTTTCAAAAACTTACCTCTTCAGATCATGTTTCTAAACAAAATATTTACCTGAAATAATTTTTCTTTTATAAATGTTGAATTACATTAGACTATCATTGACTTCTTATGAGGCAGGAAAAAGTGTTGTTTGGGATTTTTGACTTATATATTTTTTAATCTAAGTATTTCCCCTTCTCCTTTTCAAGCAAAACCTCAGCAGTATTCTAACAAAAGCTATGAGTCTTGGAGATGTAAAAAACTGAGTCCCAAAGGAGGTGATACTAAGTATTTCTTGGGAGATTTATCAAAGCTAAATAGGAATGCTCCACCCTACCCCAAGGGATTCAGAAATAGATGAAAATTTATTTACCAGGCAGAGCCCTTGAGAGATGACATGATCCCAGGAAAAATGTGGAAATGGTGTGTCTGGGCAGAAAGGAAGCCATAGATATCCTTGGTGATATTTGCATGCCCCAGAGAGGCAAGGAAAGTACAGAAAGATGCCAAACTCCCACCCATGTCAGGAAGAAGATTAGAAACAGCTAGATAAAAAGGGCCTGTGAGGACAGGATGGGGCATCTCAGCCCCGACCTGTGGAGATCATTCCCACAACCGTAACTGCAGCTCTCTGTGGATGTGCTGGAGACAGGACTGGCGGGCAAGATGCCACCACCTCCACCAGTCCACCCAATGCCTTAGCTTCATTGCAGGCCTCTGGAACTTAAGACAAACCTTGGGAAAGGGATACTCTGAATTGATAAGAGAAAGTTTCTACCACCCTCCAGAATTTAAACCAGAAAGAGAAATTAAATGGAACGACAGAAAAAAAGTGAAGGTATATTTTGTGCTCACTTGAGTTTCTGATCTGAGATTCATACATGGCTGCCTGTTATTACAGTGATTTGCTTTATAATTAGGGCCAACACATTCCCAGACACAACTATATTCAGTTAAAATCTGTAGTGAAAATCTGAGAAACTTGTTTGTTCTGTTCATAATAACTCTTGAGCACTGGATTGTGTCAAGTTGTGCTAAGGACTTTAAATTCATTATTACATTCAACATTCATAATAATTTTAAAGGGTAGAAATTCTTACTGTTAGTATTTCATAGACATAGAAAAATGGGTCTTTGAGAGGATAAAACCTTGCTCATTTAGGAATTATAAAGGAGTCTATCCTATTTGTAGCAGTTGCTTCTGTCAAGGGACTATTGGGATGGAATATCTATGCCAGAATAAGAGTTCTCCAGGGATTCCAAAGTAACTACACAGTCTGTGAAGCCAAGATCACCATTAAATAGCTTTTATAAATTGTTCATTAGCATGGAAGGCATTCAGTGAGGGCCAACTTGAAGCAGAAGCTGTGCCAGGAACTTGGGTTAACAATGGCATCCTCCCTTTCAAACAGACCTGGTCTGCTAAAAGGCTTGTCAGGAGACAATTCAGATTCAAGTTCTTGAGTACACTGGTCATTAAGTCAGAAAACACAGCTTTCAGAACTTGAAAGGACCAACACAAATCACTTCAGCAAGCGGGGCACCACTGTAACACTTCTGCTGGTGGCATAGTCAAGGCCCTGAGTGACCAAGGGGTCTCTCCCCTTTCCTGATCTTTTAATTACATTATCTTTATCTTGTAATATGGCACCCTTTCTGCACCATCATATTGTTCCTGATTTCCTCCAGGAGAGAATTATCTCTTTCACACACACACACAAACTCTCAAGAGGATTCAAATTATGCGAGAAAATAAAAAACAGAAAATGGAAATTTTTACAACTCTATAATGTCTTTGGTTCAATTAAAACACAATGCCAGCATATTAGGGCTCTTCAGAGAGACAGGTCCAACAGGAATATATATACAGAAATATATATACACACACATAATATATATAACACACATTTATAGTCACATACACATATATGTACACATATACAAACATGGAGGGAGAGAGAGACACTCAGATTGGGGTTAAATGGTTGATTTTAAGGAATTAGCTCCCACAGTTGTGGGAGGCGGCAAGTCTGAAATCCAAGGGTAAGCTGGCAATCTGGAAATTCAGGTAGAAGCTGATACAATTTTAAGTACAGAATATTCAGGGAAGGCCACTCAGGCGAAATTCAGAGAGGGTTTCAATGGGCAGTCTTGAGGATAAATCTCTTCTTCTGGAAGCTTCAGCCTTTCCTTTATGACCTTCAACTGACTGGATGAGATTCACCCGCACAGTGGGAAAGTAGTCTACTGTACTCAAAGTCTACAGGTTTAAACATTCATTCCACATAAAAAAATAACTTTACAGGAATATCCTGGTGTTTGACCAGGCCAACTATAATCACCAACCCATGAAGCTGAAAAGGAGTAAGTTCTGTCAAAGACAGGCTATTTGGAATTTTCAGTATGTATTCCACCCAAAAAGTCCTCATGGTCAACAGTCCTTTGTTTCAACAATTTCAAACATATTTATTGATGAAAGCCTTTCTTATGCTCAGTATACTAGGAATTCTTCAAGTAGGGGCTGTAGTTTGTGGTGGCCTCTGATTTATGTAATCATATAATCATTTTTGTATGAAAGTCATCTCCTCTCAACCAGTTTCTTACTTTAATTGGCTTACAATATTATATTAGTTTTAGGTATGTAACAAGTGATTTGATATTTTTATACATTATGAAATGATCACCAAGATAAGTCTAGTTTCCATCTATCACAGTACAAAGTGTTTAGAACATTACTAACCATAATCTCCATGCTATACACTATATTCCCATGATGGAAGTTTATACTTCTTAATCATTGCTTATCTCATCCAAACCTCCTCACCCTCCTGTCTCCTCACCTTAACCGGTTTGTTCTCCATATCTATGGGTTTTTTCCTGTTCTGTTTGCTTTCTTATTATATATGTGTGTGTGTGTGTGTGTGTGTGTGTGTGTATGTATATTACACATACATACACACCATTCCTGGAGAGTGTTCTGGCAGTTCCCTGACCTGCTGGCAGACATACTTCCTTCTTGTGCAGCCTAGGTGCTCTTTAAACTATTGTTTTGTTTTTGCTTTAGGATGGGTAAGTTTGTGCATGGGCCCCTCAGCGATATCCATCCCTCATGCAGGGCACCATGTTGACGGTGGGATTCCCCTAGATTCCATGCCTCTGTCTATCCTACCCATCTCTATGTGGTACTTCTATTGCCAATTGTGCAGAAGCTATTCAGTCAGTCAGTCCTCAGTTCTCCTTTATTTATTTATATTTTTTAAAATATAAATTTATTTATTTTAATTGGAGGCTAATTACTTTACAATATTGTATTGGTTTTGCTATACATCAACATGAATCTGCCACGAGTGTACACGTGTTCCCCAACCTGAACCCCCCTCCCACCTCCCTCCCCGTACCATCCCTCTGGGTCATCCCAGTGCACCAGCCCCAAGCATCCTGTATCATGCATCGAACCCGGACTAAATTCGTTTCATATATGATGTTATACATGTCTCAATGCCATTCTCCCAGATCATCCCACCCTCTCAGAGACTGTTCTATATGTAGATGTAGATTTGGTGTGTCTGTGGGAGGTGAATCAAGGGTCTTCCTATGCTGCCATCTTGGATGGGCCCCCTTAACCATTGTTTTTTGATGCAGAAATAGTGATCAAAATCAATCTCTCTTTCCTGAAGCTGAAGAAACTGATTCACAGAGAGGAGAAGGGCTCTGGCTCACAGAGAGCTGATGAAATCACAAACTCAAAATTATTGACTTCAGTGTTCCTACCAAATGGAAAATATGTATTCCACTCAAAAAGTCCTAGTTCTATATGTAGATGTAGATTTGGTGTGTCTGTGGGAGGTGAATCAAGGGTCTTCCTATGCTGCCATCTTGGATGGGCCCCCTTAACCATTGTTTTTTGATGCAGAAATAGTGATCAAAATCAATCTCTCTTTCCTGAAGCTGAAGAAACTGATTCACAGAGAGGAGAAGGGCTCTGGCTCACAGAGAGCTGATGAAATCACAAACTCAAAATTATTGACTTCAGTGTTCCTACCAAATGGAAAATATGTATTCCACTCAAAAAGTCCTCATGTAAGTAATAGTGGTAAGGATTAGAGCCATTCCTAGGGAGGTGTTTAATCTGAGATAGGCAACTGTGACTGATTCTGTGTTTCCCTAGTATTTCTGTGTAGCTGAAGTTAGACCTGATGAATGGATACATGATGGGAGTGGAAGTCCAGCAGGCTTTGTTTTGATGATGTGTGTATGTGTGTGTGTGCATGTGTGCAGATTATCAACTGGTGGGACCCTCTCTTTTTTCCTTAGGGCCAGTTTCTCTAGTGAGCCCAGTTGGTAGCAAGAGGTGGTAGAAAAAGCTGTTGAATGAGTCTATCTAAGGGTTTGAGTCAATTTTCTACATTTGCTATACTTTGAGCCCAAAGATGGGAGGAATTCTCACGTGGGTAAAAAAATGATGAGAAAAATTATAAAACGATGGCATGTCATTCAATAGGAGGATATCAAAGTTAAAAATTAATAAAGGACTATTCCCTGAAGCTTTTTCCAACACAGTTAAAAAATCCTTTTTCTATCATTTTCCCTTGGTTATTGGCTTGGGCAGAGTATAAAAAGCTGTGAATTTGGATTTGATATATTATCCTCCAGGAATAGACATCCTTCCAATGTGCAAATTTTTTCAGCTGAAGAATTGTTGACTGCGACTCCCTGGGCGCCGAGCCTGAGAGGCTTAGACCAGGGAGCTGCCTGCAGCCTAGGGCCGGCCTCAGACGGTCCCCGGCGGAGAAACGTAGAGCCTGAGCGTTGTGCGCCGGGTGTAGGGGCAGGCCCAGCGGGGCTGAGACACTGCGAATATACGCCAGAGCTATTTGGTATCAGCTTCCCTCCCCCCCCACAGCGCGACTGACCAAGTGTGCCTAAAAAAGAAAAAAAAAAAAAAAAGAGCGACTGCCACCACCCTTCTGAGTTAGGGCAGAAATAGGACACTGAAGAGACTAGCAAACAGAGGAAGCTGAACACCGGGAACCGCCTTGGAAGTGACCCCACACTGCCTACAACACCAGAAAAAGTCCCAGAAATATCGTTACTATTTTTTTTTTTTTTTGACCGTTCTCTTTTTTTATTATTATTATTTTTTAGTATTATTTTTCTGGTAGATGTTTTGGTTTGACTGTTTTTTCTTCCTATTTTTTTCTTCTCCTTTTTAAAAAATTTTTAAAGTCCTCTATTACTCTTTTAATTTTTTTTAACCTACTATCACCCTTCAAAAAAAAAAAAAGACCCTATTTTTAAAGCAAATGTCATATATACATATATATACAATCTTTGGTCTGTTTTTTTGAGTGGCTGTTGGTGTTGGTCGCTAATAAATCCTGTGACTTTTTTTTACTCTACTACTCTTTTAATTTTAATTTTTTTAACCTACTATCACTTTTCAAAAAAAAAAGACCCTATTTTTAAAGCAAATATGATTATGAAAGGGGAAACGTGGGGAAGGATAAATTAGGAGATTGGGATTAACATATATACACTATTTTCTAGTAGTCATGTATGGATATGAGAGTTGTACAATAAAGAAGGCTGACTGCCAAAGAATTAATGCTTTTGAACTGTGGTGTTGGGAGTAGACTCTCGAGAGTCCTTGGACTGCAAGGAGATTAAACCAGTCAATCCTAAAGGAAATCAATCCTGAATATTCATTGGAAGGACTGATGTTGAGGCTGAAGCTCCAATACTTCAGCCACTTGATGTGAAGAGCTGACTCATCAGAAAAGACCCTCATGCTGGGAAAGATGGAAGGCAGGAGGAGAAAGGGGACAACACAGGACGAGAGCGTTGGAGAGCATCACCGACTCAATGGATATGAATCTGAGCTCACCCCACCAGATAGTGGAGCACAGAGGAGGCTGGCGGGCTGCAGCCCACTGGTCGCAGAGTCGGACACGACTGAGTGACCAACGCTTTCACTTTGAATATGGAAAACTTAACAGTGCTGGTTTTTAAATCACTTAAGTTAGCTGCAGAGAAAATACTTAGTATCAAAAGTACTTAGATACTACTGTTTCAAAGTGCTATTAATACTACTTAAAAGTAGCATTTTTAAAATACCATATAAATTTTCATCATACACACAAAAACATTTTCCTTTAATAAAGATTTTTTCATCATGTTTAATGAGAAACAACTAAAATGTCATGAAAACAGTCCAGAAGGGAATTTTTTTACTATTTATCTTTCAGATCATATATTTTTTCTTCAAAATCTGTACATATTTTTGTGATGTTTTCAAAAGCAGGTCCTGAGACAGATTTGACCCATCTGTAGCTCCTAGAGGAGACAATCCATAGGACTCAGATTCAACTTCAGCAGTAGCTGGAAAGAAAAAAGGATTACATTCTTTATCTAAAATATTGAGTTAACTCAGTATTAGTAAAAAAAAAAAAAGAGAGAGAGAGAGAGATGTTCTAAGTGCTCTGAAAAATGAAACCTATCTACAGATGACAGAAAACAAAATACAAGATTACAATTATATCATCAGCCCACGGTCCCACATGTGGCTGAGTATCAGAGCTTCTGGCTTTCTCATTCTTCATTCATTTACTCAATCACTATCTGCTAAGGTGCTGTGACAAACACTGGGATTACGAGATGAAGGTGACCCAGTCACCCTGAGAAATGATAATGCCATGAACTGTAAAAATAGATGGACAGACAATTTCCATACGGAGTCATAAATACTAAGACAGATATACAAGACGGCACAAGGAACACTCAGGAGGGACAGCCGGCTTTGTGTCAAGACTGCCCGCTTTTTGGTGGAGGTGCTATGGAAGTAGCTACCTGAAGGATAGGAAGAAGTACAAGAGACAGAGGGGAGAGGCACGTACAGAGACCGGAGGCGAGCAAGCGAATGTGTGGGATCCTACACAGCCCGGCTGGTCAGATGCAGAGCTGAGCGGCAGAGCAAGCTGGCAAAGAGATAAGGCCAACCACTCTGGCAGGACCCAAACTGATGCGGGTGCTTGGAGCATTTCCTGAGGGTAAAACATAAACTGGTGACATATCTAGTGACAGAGAAATTTTAAAGTCACCCACCAAGTGACAGCTACACAAACGTGACTGCTGGAGTCTGGGTTTCCTAGCCTTAACCACTACCAGCCACTTGAGAAGCTGATGAACGCCACGTTTTCTGAGATTAGTGTCAAGGGGTAGAGGAAGACAGCTCCATAGGGATGGAGGAAGTAGAAGGATACAGCTAGAAATAACAAGAAATACACAGACCTTCAGAGACTGTTTTTCAAGCTATGGAACATGATGAATAAATGAAGAAGGATATTTTTCACTATGACTGCTCATGCTTTCACATTTTTCATTAGCCACGTATATAAAAAAATATTTAACATAGCATCTGTTAACCAAACAATGGAAAGAGCGCCATTTACTGTTTACAGTGTATTTCAGAAATCAATGTCTAAATTCAATTCATACATTTTGGCAACATACCTTCTCTTACTGCTCTAGTTATACTCCTGTCCAACTCCCGCTGCATCTGAAATAAGTCAAATATTTATCTTTAAGATAAACAAGTTATATGTTTATAACTTATTAAATGTGACTTTTAAATAATACTTTTATAGACTAGACCTAACCTGAAGATTACCTCAGTAGAAAAAAAAAATCACATTAATAAGAGAAAATGAATTCCTACTTATTCTGCTTATAGATAACGGAGAACATATATATGGAATGCTATTTAGATTAATCTGATAAAAAGTACAATAAATCAGTCTATCAAGTACACATGATTTCAGAGAGTTAGAGAATGACCCATAATCCTCGGAATGACCCACAAGATTACTATCTTCTCCCCTAAAAGCTCCTGGCCTAAATATGTATTTCCAAGACTTTATTTTGATTTCTAGGATTAGGATCTTGTTCAAATGGAGGAAGTAGTTTGAGTTGAATGTTAATAAGAACACATCTGTGGTTTTCTTTAAACTTTTCCATTTAATGAAAACACAGAGCAATAAATGCTGGAGAGGGTGTGGAGAAAAGGGAACCCTCTTATGATTTGGCCACTGATGCGAAGAATTGATTCATTTGAAAAGACCCTGATGCTCGGAAAGATTGAGGGCAGGAAGAGAAGGGGACGATAGAGTATCAGATGGTTGGATATCATCACTGAGTCAATGGATATGAGTTTGGGTAAACTTCGGGAGTTGGTGATAGACAGGAAGGCCTGGCGTGCCGAGGTTCATGAGGTTGCAAAGAGTCAGACAAGACTTAGCGACTGAACTGAACTGACCATCCCTGAAACTTAAGGTTCAGTAACTTTACATTCATTCCTCCTGTAAGTAGTAATTTTTACTCTACTCACATGCAGTTCTTCTGTGAAACTAAGTATACACAACTCTGCACCTTCCAAACTCAGTCTTTGCTAGCATGGTTCCCACAACCTGGAATGGGATCCTGTTTTCTTATTATCTTATCTACCCCTCTAAATTGGAGCAGGAAATGGTAATCCTCTCCAGTATTCTTGCCAGGGTAGACCATGGACAGAGGAGCCTGGCGGGCTATAATTCATGGGGTCACAAACAGTCAGACCCAACTTAGTGACAGAGCGTGCATGTACCCCTCTAAGAAACTTATCAGCCATATGGAACTTAAATATGCCAATTTCTTGAAAATTTTATCAGATTCTATAGCAGAAATGTATACATGTCTGTCCTTTATGGCATAGTGTGAGTTTTTGCTATTATATTGCACATATTTCTACTTTGTAATTAACTCATATCTTTACATTGTGTTTCCTCAGAAATTCTTTAATAGGGTCAGTTGTTTTGTTCTCATTCTGTGGAATAAGATAGCAGATGAAGAATTTCCTTTTTGAATTGAATTGATAAGCTAAACAGTACAACTATATAGATAAGATTAAATGTTTTTTCTGATAAATGTCTATTCAAAGAATATTTTTATTTTTAAATCATAATTTAAGAGGCAGTGCAGTTGTTTAAAGGACAGCTGAATTTGCTACTTTACCTTGGATAAGTTAACATTTTTACTCTCATATGTAAGTATAATTGAGGATAGTAAATACTTACCTTCATTTGATTAGGTAATCAAATGAATGTTTGTGAACTGTTCAGACATAAGGTCACACACATGTCTACTTTGGCAGTGATGATAATGATGGTTTTTCCTTCAGGACTCTTCTCTCACCCCTCTAGTATAAAAGGCTGATGGAATTATGTGTATATTTCTTTATTTCCTTTGCTATATACACCTTGTGTGCCAAATGGATTAATGAGTTAAAAACATGTGGACAGATCCTGTTAGAGGTATAGAATTTGAACCCTCTACTCTCTCTGAATATCTTTTAAATTTTCACCTCGTCATTATCCTTTCGTGATTTCCATAATGACTATTCACTTTCCTTTTGATTTCTCACCAACCCTCTTATCCTCAGAAGATATCAAGGGGCTCGTGTTCATAAATAAATGATATATAATGGCACAGAAAAGTCATGAACAGATATTTGTGCAGACAGCTTGAGCAGGGATTTACTTATACAACTGCCTCTAATCTTATTACCAAAACCAATAGAGTTGTCTACTGCAGATGTGAGAATTTTCCCAGATACTCTGCCTACAGATCATGGCTGTGCTTCATTGCTGGCTTGTCATTATGACCGTACGTTTAGAGATGAGAAAAGTTTATGCTCACCTTGATTTCCATGAGGCATTACTTGTTCTTACAACCAACTCTCCTCCCTCGAAGGAGGCTCAAAAATGTGTTGTGTTGACGAGGTGGAAAATCAGAGCCCCGAGATTTAAACCCAGCTTTATCTATGCTGATTCCCAGAGAGCATCAAGTAGGAAGCATTGCATTTTGCACTTCTCCACATCCAGAATCATCTTTAGGTGTTACCGTTGGCTTCTGAAAAAGTGGCACTCCTCTACCTGTCAATATTTTCCATTGATTATAGATTTTTGCCCTTCACTCCATTTTCTCTCATTTCCTCCATGGGTTTTTGTAATACATTAACTTCATGCGTGTTTTTTCTTTCTTTCTTTTTTCTTTTCTTTTTTTTAAAACGCTTCATCCAGTGGCTCCTTTCGCATGGCCTTAACGCATGTTCAATTCTCCTGTCCTACCTTTCATGTGAAGAGAAGTCTTCAAAATTGATTTTAAATGTTTTTATAAAGGCTTTTCCTTGTCCTTAATCAGACTCCAGCCCTTGAAAATTTGATTTCTACTTTCACCATCCACTGACTCTGTCCTAACTACAGTGCTCATTGACCAGCTAATATGCCCTTATTATTAATAGCACTTATTCTTATTGGTCTGTTTCAAAATTGACATTGTCCACCTCTCGCTCATTCTTAAGTCTCTCACATACTTGATTTCAGTGACAACCTCTCTCTTTCCTGGTTGTCCCTTTTCTCCTTCTCTTAGACTGTTGCTTATCTTTCTTCAGTGTTTCCCTTTTTCTCCCATCCCTTAAATTTCTCTCTTCTACATGGTAGTCTCCTGGCCCTCCCTTTCTACTTCCCTCTAATGGTTGAGTGCACTAAAATAAAGGCTGTTTGTACAGGTGCATGCTGCTGCTTTGAAAAGAAAGATACACACACATATGTAGCTCTATATGGTGATTAAAAAACACAAAATCATATCAAAGGATTACAGAGTTTATGGAAGCATTCTCTCATTATGAGTTCTTTATTAATTAGAGTAATTAGTAACAGTAAAACTATTATCTGTGATTCTGATCACTTTTAAAATTTAAACTTTAACTTCAGATTAAAAATACTATGATTTTTTTCTTTTAATATATGAGGTTATTTAATACCTCATTCCCACCTGTATTTCTAGTTATATTTTGGGATGAGCATTAACTCTCTGTGCATTATTTCAGTTCTGCTAACTCGTCATGTGGTTAGTGCCCTGTCCACACTTCATCTTCCCTCATTCAAGAATACTTTTGTTTTTAAAGCTCTCATCTCCTTGCATATTAGTAACAGTAAAACTATTATCTGTGATTCTGATCACTTTTAAAATTTAAACTTTAACTTCAGATTAAAAATACTATGATTTTTTTCTTTTAATATATGAGGTTATTTAATACCTCATTCCCACCTGTATTTCTAGTTATATTTTGGGATGAGCATTAACTCTCTGTGCATTATTTCAGTTCTGCTAACTCGTCATGTGGTTAGTGCCCTGTCCACACTTCATCTTCCCTCATTCAAGAATACTTTTGTTTTTAAAGCTCTCATCTCCTTGCATATCCAGTATACTCTTTAGGACAGTTAAGATAAGTAGCAACATTGAATTACCTAAAGCATAAACAAAAATGAGGGAGGAGAGATGGTCATAAGGACATAGGAATGCCTCATGGATATCAAGAGTGAGCATGAAGTTTTTACTCAGGAAAGGATTAGAGCCTGTGTTTTGCTCACTTGTAACAGCAAATCATCAGTTTCTCTAATGGTTTGTGATTTGAGAAAGGTCAGCTGGATGGTTTCTCTTGGAATCTCTCACGTGATTGTTTTTGTTTATGGGTGGCTACCATGGTGACGTGTAAGCTCAAATAGACAACATCCAATATGGCTCCCTCATGTCTAGAAGATGATGCTCCCTCTGAGGTGAAAGCTCTCCTGGGACTCTACAGAAACCCTTCTCCACAGCCTCTCTGTGTGGCTTAGGCTTTTCAGAGCATGTCAGATGGGTTCCAAGAGGGAACCCATGGGTTCCTAAGAGTTGAGTGTTCCAACAGGGGAGAAGCGAAAGTTGCTAGCCCAGTTAAGAGCTTTCCTCATAAATGGCAAATCATTATTTTTGCTTTGTTTTACCGGTGAAGGCTGTCATAGGGCTAACCTAGATTTAAAGAGGTGAAGAAATACACTTTGCCTCTTAATGAGGGAATGGTAAGAGGAGCATATAATATTGGCATTCTTGTTGCAGCCATCTTTGGCAGTTGCTGTCTACTTCAGCCTGTGTTTGAAAGCCATCAGTATATTTGTTTCTGTGTTTCTTTTTTTCTCTCTCTGGTCATGGGCCTTTGCTCTTCCTAAACTAACCGTGCTAACTAGGGACTTCATAAGCCCAGTCTCATACATAAGAAAGTTCCATGCACCCACAGAGCTTGACCAGACTTTCTTCTGTCAGTTCTGAGAGAGAACCTGATAGGCATAAGCATTCCTCATGCTATAATTACATGTCTTCAGTTCAGTTCAGTTGCTCAGTCGTGTCTGGGGGTGGCCAATTATCTGACAGAGACATGGTTGTTAGTGACCCACCATTCTGAAGGGGTGAGCATTTTCCACCTAAGAAGTCAGACCATAAACTCCCTAAAGCATCTGATGCCCCGAGTGATGCATTAATATGGACCCCTAACCCCAAATTCTTTGGTTCCTGGAGAATATGTGCATACTGCTATTTCTTATGGAATGTCGTACTTCAACCACTAAAGATATTATATATAGTAAATATATATATATATATATATATATATAGATTTGCCTGAGTCTTTGCTCTACTTTAAACCAGAATTTTAATCACATAAGTAATTGGTACTTACTTTATAATTGTTAGGATCAATATGCTAAGGATTACTATCAAGGTGTGTCTGTACATTTATAACCGTGTATTCTGAAAAACTCTACCACTTAACCCATTTTCTTGGGATAATTCTTATTGCTTATTTCAGGGCTGTAGTTCTCTTTGGTAACTGCTAAGCAAACTGGTGTCATTTTCCAGTAATATGTACTGCAATTGACTCCAATTGGTGTGAATTAGGTTATGCTGATATGCATTATACAAATTGTTGTGCATGAAAATTTTATGGGTCTTGTGGTATAAGTTAATCATTTTCTTCTCTTATTTATGATAATCTGACAGTGACTTACATTTAAATTAGTATAATTTGACCAGTAGCTAATTTTTGCTGGATCTGATAGGAAGAAGTGAATGATTTGGTTGTTTTTGTCTATGCACACCCACTCCTGTTTAAGAAGTGTATACGTCAAATACAGACATTCTTTTAAATATAACTTGGTCATACATGTCTTTTCTCATTTTAGAAAATCAGAATATTTTTTGGTTATTTAAAGTCTAAAAATCAATCTCTGTAGGAAGCTATTAAGTATGTATCAGAAAGCAAGGCAGTAGAGACATTTAGCTTCTCTTTCCTAGATGTTTGAAATTTAACTGAAATATAGTCTAGAATTTCTTAGTAAAGATCACTATTAAGGAATATTGTCCACATGCAACTTTCTCATTATGACTTATTGCTGCAACAGTTAGCTTTTTTTTTTTTTTATTATTAATAAAGGCTATAATCTTGTCTTTGGTCAGATTAAATGTAAATTTAAAGGTAAAAGAATGTAATTTTCATGTATTAGATATAAGTAGATGCTTCCTAGGTGTGTCTGTTAGTAACTGTGCTTGTGGTGATCACAGAAGTGGGTGGCTCAGATCACCTTCAGTGAAGCTCACAGCCCCCAACTCCAGCCCCTTCCGAATCCAACCCAGGTTTTGAGCTGAGACCACATTCTTTCTAGAAGAACCCCAACCAATGACTGAGCATGAGATGAATGTAGGACTTGGCTGGCTTTGTTCAGTGTGGGGCTTTTCCAGGGCTCCTCACTGGATTAACATAAACCTTGTCAAATCTGCATCACGGTCTGAGGCTCTGCTTGAGAGAGCATCCCGCCCCTTCAGTAATCTGCTCTGAAGCCTACCTCACTCCCTGGAAGATCCATCTGACACATGTGATATTGACACCTGCTTATGGAAATAATTCAGAAATTACAAGAAACTACGACAAGATGATAGATTCTTAAATTGTGAAAATGTATGTCATATGCAAAACAACCATATATATATATTTTTAAAAAACTTGGGACCGTGATAGTATTGTTTCATCCTGGAACTAATATTTCAGAGATTTGTATACAAGTCCATATTTCCCTTAGCCAGGACTTTTGTGGCCAGTTAGACAATAACCACGTCTCTTCCAAGCCCTCCTTCTGTTCTTCTCTATCAAGTCCATGACCTTTTAACTTTTTCTTTTTAAACTGCGCTTTTCTTTTGTTGTTGTTGTTGAAGTATAATTGATTTACAGTGTTTCAGGAGTACAGAAAAATAATTCAGTAAAGCATACTTTTCTTCAAAATAAATAGATACGTCCTACTAAAAATTATATCTGAAATAGCTGTTCGTGAACATTGATTCAAAAGGATAATTAACTTTTAGTTATCTCCTACTGGGATTATTAATAAGTCATTTCATTTTTCATAGTTTTTGGTAAGTAAAAAAACATCTGCTTATTGTCATATTGTTAGGGGCTACATTGTAATAATGTTTTGAGAGAGTTTTTAATTTCATTTTCTTGGAAAGTGACATGTTCTTTGCAATAACTTGCAGAGCATGCTGACTTATAATGCTGTCCTCCCAACAGAAAATCCAATCTGATTTGACGAGTCATGAGATCAGTTTAGAAGAAATGAAGAAACATTACCAAGGAAAGGAAACTGCTCAACGGGTACTATCCCAAATTGAAGTGGCACAGGTACATATTATTCCATTAACTAAAGACCTTATTTTAGTTGGATATTAAAATATTGTTTAGATTAGATAACTCACTAACAAATTGAGGTTAAGGGCATTATTTGAAAGCTACAAATGATATATAAATGATACATACTATTTTGAATTATACATTTTAAGGATAAAATAGGTTAATAAATTGTCTTTTATTTAGTATCACATTGAGAATGATTGCTGAATTCTCCCAAATGCATGTGTTCTTTGTGCTGAACAAATGGAAAAAGTGTTGCTTTCGTTTGTTTTTATTTCTATCCTTGTGTATCTTCCAGAATAAAGGAAAATACATTAACAAAAGTATGGCTGGTTATCGTTCGGAAGGCAAAATAAAATCCATGTTTTCTTACACTGTCTTTACAGAAAAAAATGCAAGATGTTTCCATGAAATTTCGATTGTTCCAGAAGCCAGCCAATTTTGAGCAGCGTCTACAGGAAAGTAAGATGATTTTAGATGAAGTGAAGATGCACTTGCCTGCACTGGAAACAAAGAGTGTTGAACAGGAAGTAGTACAGTCACAATTAAATCATTGTGTGGTACGTATGCTGATGGCAAATATGCAGCTACCCCTTGACTTCCTTATTGGAATGAGGAGAACAGTATTTGGTATAAGAACAAAAATTTGCACAAGTGAACTGAGAGATAAGAACTAGTATTGAAATAGTAGCTGCTTAATATCTCTTCTGAAAATGTCTTCTTTGAGTCTATAATTTTCCAAGGACTATGCAGAATATCATCTTTGTTTAATTCTTATGGAACTTAGAAAATATTTTAAAATGGAAATCCTGAAAAAGAATTACTGGTCTGGAAACGGCAACAGTGAAAGTATCTGCAATAGTAAAAACGATTCTAGATATGAGTGCCAAGGAAGCAAAGCAATCCACAGAAGTCATCTTTAATTCTCAGGTGAAGGTCTCTCAGTCATGTCTGACTCGGGCTTCTCTGTCCATGGAATTCTCTAGGCAAGAATACTGGAGTGAGTAGCCTTTCCCTTTTCCAGGGGATCTTCCCAACCCAGGGATCAAACCCAGGTCTCCCGCATTGCAGGCAGATTCTTTGCCATCTGAGCCACCAGGGAAGCCCAAGAAAACTGGAGTGGATAGCCTATCCTTTCTCCAGGGTGTCTTCCTGACCCAGGGATCGAACTGGGGTTTCCTGCATTGCAAGTGGATTCTTTACCAGTTGAGCTTCCAGGGAAGCCCTTAATTCTCAGGGCCACAGGTTCCGTGAGAGAATTTAAAGACAAACATCGAGTGCAAAGCAAAAGCAAGATTCCAAGCCAGGCATGCTTACTCCAAATCCTAGTATCTTTCCATTTAAAGTCAGGCCTGGATATGCAATGAAATTCTGCCAGACAACAACGCCAGAATAAATAGTATGGAAGATATAATTATCCTGTAGTGTAAATCTTCACTATAAAGATTTCAAGTAGTGTTCTTTGTTGCAATTATTGAAAATTCAGGAAGCCAGATGACTTCTCTGATATATAGAGCTGAATTATGAGGGCATCTACTAGAGTAATACAAGTATTAATAAAAATCTGTGTGTACTATGGAATGTCAAGGTAGAAATCCACATAGAAAACACTGAGTGCTATTAACATTAAAGGGAAAAAGTTTATCTATTGAGTACTTTGTATTTAAAGTATTGTTTCTGCTTCTATTCCATAACATAAATGAAAAACCCTGAGGTACATTATCATCATAGCATTATGAATGGGAAAATATTCTTTATAAACAAAATTTTCTTTGTGAAAAATTATGGAATAATTTTTATTTGGCAATATTGCTTAGTAAGGAAAGCTGCATTTTGCTGCTGCTGCTAAGTCGCTTCAGTCGTGTCCAACTCTGTGCGACCCCATAGACGGCAGCCCATCAGGCTCCCCTGTCCCTGGGATTCTCCAGGCAAGAACACTGGAGTGGGTTGCCATTGCCTTCTCCAATGCATGAAAGTGGCGTCATCATTATAAGTATTCTTACTCCCAAAAGAAATTTTGAATATAGTTATATATATTAGAGGAATGGCAACCCACTCCAGTATTCTTGCCTGGAGAATCCCAGGGACAGAGGAGCCTGGTGGGCTGCCGTCTATGGGGTCGCACAGAGTCAGACACGACTGATGTGACTTAGCAGCAGCAGCAGCATATATATTAGATAAGTAACATTGGGAATACTTTGGAATATATGTCATCATATTTTTTTCAAAAAACTGAGAGCAAAATGACCTAAGTACATTATTATCATGGCTAAATATATTCACAGAGGGCAAGCTGTTCATTCTTCTAGGAACAAGTCTCTAATGGTACTTCATAAATCTTTTCTGCTAGTCATTATGAACTGGAAAAAACAAAAACAAAAACAACGCTACCTACAGCTAGGTATTCTATGCCCTGACTCAGCTCAGTACAGAGGAAACAGATTAAAGTGTTTCCTCAATCTGTTTCTCAGGTGATCCAAACAAGTCACCTTTATTTCTCAGGTGAAAGTTGCTCAATTGTGTCTGACTCTTCTGTGACTCCATGGACTTTAGCCCACCAGGATCCTCTGTCCATGGAATTCTTTAGGCAAGAATACTGGAATAGGTAGCCTTTCCCTTCTCGAGGGGATCTTCCCAACCCACGGATCAAACCCAGGTCTCCCACACTGCCGGTGGATTCTTTACCACCTGAGCCACCAGGGAAGCCTAAGAAAACTGAAGTGGGTAGCCTTCCCCTTCTCCAGGGAATCTTCCCAACCTAGGTATCAAACCCAGGGCTCCTGCATTGCAGGTGGATTCTTTATCATGTGTTTCTGCTTCTGGTTTAAATGTCAGGACCAATTCATGTCATCCTTCCATAAGGATATATTTTCTTGACAGCTTTTGTATTTTTCATTATTAAGATGCTCAGTTCAGTTCAGTTGCTCAGTCGTGTCCGACTCTTTGCGACCCCATGAATCGCAGCACGCCAGGCCTCCTTGTCCATCACCATCTCCTGGAGTTCACCCAAACTCCCGTCCATCGAGTCAGTGATGCCATCCAGCCATCTCATCCTCGGTCGTCCCCTTCTTCTCCTGCCCCCAATCCCTCCCAGCATTAGAGTCTTTTCCAATGAGTCAACTCTTCGCATGAGGTGGCCAAAGTACTAGAGTTTCAGCTTTAGCATCATTCCTTCCAAGGAACACTCAGGGCTGATCTCCTTGCAGTCCAAGGGACTCTCAAGAGTCTTCTCCAACACCACAATCATGGCCTTTGCTTTCAAGATTTTTGTTCTGTTAAAGTCTTAAAAAACATGAACACAAACACATGTAAAAACTTATTTCCCTTTCTTAATGATAAATATTTTCTCTATTGAATGAAGTGATGAAAATGGCTATCAGTACTGTGGCTCAGCTGGTAAAGAATCCACCTACAATGCAGGAAACCTGGTTGGGAAGATCCCCTGGAGAAAGGTAAGGCTACCCACTCCAGTATTCTGGCCTAGAAAATTTCATGGAATATGTAGTCCATGGATTTGCAAAGAGTTGCACACGACTGAGCGCCTTTCATTTTCAAAAAAGTAAATCATTACCATTTAAAGTTTTTTTTTTTTTAACATTTAGAATAGTCATTTGGAAATATCTCGGATTCCAGAATTCAAGAATTGAATTCCATTGTGACAGTTAATGATTTAAATGTTTATAAATACCCAGATACATTTATATTTCCTAAAAGAAGTAAAGTAATTTAAAAAAATTAAAAGCTCAGAAAGAACTCACAAGAATTAATAAAGGAATAATAACAACTTCAAGTGATCACCAAAGGGAGAATTAAGGTGAAAATAGTTTATCTATGTAGCCTTAATGAATAGGATAATTGCTCAGCATTCACAAAATGCTTTAATTGATTTAAACTGAAAAGGAAAAAAGCAAACTCAATTTCCATTCACAAAATGCTTTAATTGATTTAAACTGAAAAGGAAAAAAGCAAACTCAATTTCCATTCTAACTCCCAAATAACAGTACTTGTAATACCTACTAGCAACTTTATTTCTTAGGGCCTATAAGTATTTGTTGTTCAGACTCACCACTGAACAACCTAATGTGACAATATATAATGTAAACTATTACATATGCCTGTATACATGTGTATACATATGCGTGCATACATACACACATACATTCAAACATACATATCTTTCCAAGTAAAGTAACTACAAGAGAAAGCTATGACACTTGTTTAATGAGAATTTGTTACAGCAGTATACTGTTGTGAACCAACATATGTGTTCTTTATAGTTGTGATGTACTTATGAGTTTTACATAATACTTTATATTAGTCTACATTTAATTGATCAGCTCCATTAAGAAAATAAATTTATATCATTTAATTAACATTTAAGATTATATTCCCTCCTTTTATATGATTTAATATGCGTTAGAATTAAAATCTGGCAATTCAGACGTTTTAACCGACTATAACATAGCACCGTGGGAACAGTGTCTAGCTTGGCTACCACTGATTCTCTAGTGACTCAAATACAGTCTAGTATAGGCATTCAGTAAACACCTGGGGAATGAGTAAATGAATTTTTCCCAAGTCACAGCTAGAATTATATAATTACAAAATTTAAAATAGAAGTCATATAGCTTTTAAAAATGATCTTTGTAAACATGGGATGAAGAATTAAATATGTGCATGATGTACCCTTACTTTGGTAAGAATAACTGCACAATATGCATGCCTGTATATGTACATGTAATTACAACTAGAAGAATTAAGTCAATAGAAATTTCAAAAGCTAGATATTGACCACAGCTGCAAAATGCTACCCTGTTAAAACTGAAACCATAAAATAGCAATTCAGGTGATCTCTACTCACATTTTTTTTTTTATTAATGATCGTATGAGTCAGACACTATTGCTTATTATTCTGTTTTGTTTTATGTTTTAACTTAGAACTTGTATAAAAGTCTGAGTGAAGTGAAGTCTGAAGTGGAAATGGTGATTAAAACTGGACGTCAAATTGTACAGAAGAAGCAGACGGAAAACCCTAAAGAGCTTGATGAAAGAGTAACGGCTTTGAAGTTGCATTATAATGAGCTGGGAGCAAAGGTGTGTGCTGAAATCATGAACACTGGCTACTTTCCACCTTCCTTATATATTGTAAAGCAAGAGTTAGTAATTATGTGCAATTGATATGTTAGAAAGTCTAAATCATTTACTTCTTACAGATAGATACATGTATACATGGATACATATATATATATATATATATATATATATAGACAGACATATATACATACATAGAGATATATTCCCATGCGTGATTCTTATTAAGAAACAATAATTAGTGAGTCTCTACATTCCAGACCATATTAAAAAAATACATAAAACTCAGAGACATTTTTATTGGTCCATCAGATAGTTCTGAAAGAATTCCATTGTTCTAAACTTGTCCCTTCTTTTCATTGTATATATTTACTTGTGATGCTGAAAGGCTGGTAATTTTATAAACTAAGATGCCTACTTATATTTAGGTACAATGGAATTGATACATTCTACATAGAAACAGCTTTACTGAGACCAGTGAGGAGAAAAGAGTCTATTAATATTTTTTCAGCTCAGATTCCCAATTTTATTTAATATAACAACATCAATGAGAAAATTGTCCCTTCATCTTAGACACAAATGTAAATGCTTGCCCACATTTGAGAACTAGCCATGCAGAGGCAGAATTATAATATTGTACCCTGAAAGTAGATTGAAGGTTATGATCTAAAGCTACAAATTGCAAATTACTTATCACTGAGAGAAAGTGAATTTTAGATTCAAATGAAAATCTGAAAATAATGATTCTTATTAGTTGACAATCTGAAACCATAAACACTGGTCACTCCCCACTTTCCTTATATATTGTAAACCAAGAGTGAGTAATTATGTACAATTGATATCTTAAAAAGTCTAAATTATTCATTTTAAAAACCTAATTTATATTTCACATATTTTGAAAGAGTCTGCTTTTTCAAGTATAAATTATTGCCTAGGCCTTTTCTTTGCCTTGAAGAATTTGCACAAAAGGTCTTTGCAAGAATAAATTTAACATGCTGCTGCTGCTAAGTCACTTCAGTCGTGTCCAACTCTGTGTGACCCCATAGATGGCAGCCCACCTGGCTCCCCGGTCCCTGGGATTCTCCAGGCAAGAATACTGGAGTGGGTTGCCATTTCCTTCTCCAATACATGAAAGTGAAAAGTGAAAGTGAAGTTGCTCAGTCATGTCCGACTCTTCACGACTCCATGGACTGCAGCCTACCAGGCTCCTCCATCCATGGGATTTTCCAGGCAAGGGTACTGGAGTGGGGTGCCATCGCCTTCTCTGAAATTTATATACATAATGTAGAATAAATCACTTAGAATTTAGAACAGTAAAAATGACATTAGAAGACTATTAGTATCCTGAGTTGATTATTATTAAGGAGTGAATGGGTCTTCTGAGAATATAAAGACCTATTTATCCTGAAAATACATATTTGAAAGTGTATGTTTATCTACCCATTTGGCACTAAGTAATATCATTAAAGCAAAATGAACGATTACTAAGAAATCATACTTAGTTTTAAAAACATGACAGAACACTGCAAAAAATGTAGGGCAGGCATTTATTTTTGAAATAAAGATTTAGAAACATTAGTGTAAAGGGAATATGTATACATATCATATTACAGAAAATGGCAAAGTCACATATTCCCTTTCTGAGAAAAAAATTGTCCATATTTAAATATTCCAAACACCTTCAGCAGTGATGGTTTTGTTTTATGAAAACAAAGGAAATGGGATATCTTAATATATTATCCTTTTATGTAAATATACAAGCCATTCTATTTTAATCATCTTCAGATTTTATATCATTTTTACTTGCCTCAGTTCAGTCTATGTATATTAATTTTTTTATTAATCAGCTTAGGCTACCATGACAAAATACCATAGAGTAGGTGGCTTAAACAAGAACACTTTGTTTCTCACAGTTCTGGAAGCTAAGAAGTTCAAGATCAAGGTGTCAGTCTAGTAAGGACCCTCATCCTAGCTTGCAGAAAGCCACTTTCTTACTGTGTTCTTACACAATGGAGAGGGAGGGAGAGTAAGAGGGATGGGGGTAGGAAAGAAAAGGATGAGAGGGATGGAAAGAGTAGGAGGGATAACTTTTCCTTCCTCTGCTAGTAGGGCCATAATCCAATCTGATTAGGGTCACATCCTTATGACTTCATTTAACCTTAATTACTTTCTAAACACTCTGTATTCAGATACAGGTCACATGCAGGCTTAGGTTTCAACTCATCGATTTGTAGGAATTTCAGTTCCATCCATGACCCTTTTCTTAAAACAGTTTTATTAGTTTGATTAATATTACCAACTTAGCTTAATTGTTCATTGACTAAAAATCAAAGAGTTTCTTATTTTAATCTATTTCATTTCATAAAGAGCTATTACACCTAGTAACATAGATATAATATTACTTACAGTTCCTTATATGGCCCCTTATAGTTTAAATTATATGACAATATACATAAATAGCAATACTCATTGCAACCTCAAATGCTCATACTCAGAGTCTCAATATTCATGTCAGCCTCAGGTACATGTTTAAGTGTTCATGAAACAGTGATGGCTGAAAGTTTCTACTGCAGGTGGCACTATTATTTCTCCACCAAAAAAAGAAAAAGTGTAAAACTCAATTTTCCTTAAGATGGCAGTATCTCCTGTTTTATTAAAAAATATTTAGCTGAATATATACAAAATAAAATAAATAAAAATCAATAAGGCATGAGCTCTGAGAAGATAGAATTTCTTTGAAATACTGAATCTAGAATTCTTTTCTATCAATAATGCATAGAAAAAATAACTATGCATAGAAACACACCATGAAGGTGTATATTTTTTCCTGCTACACACAAATAAAATCCTTACACTCAAAATGGCAAATGCTTTCACTTCTCTGAAGGGAAGAATAGAAGGAAAAATCTGTAAAACGTTGAATTTGCAGCTTCAACAAATGTATGCACGCCTCTGTTAAAGAAGCAAATTTTGTTGAGTATTTGTAATTTGTCTCAAAATTTCAGGGTATTTATTTTCATTGCAGTGTTTAATTAAAAAAATCTTCACTGTGGTATTTCTTCATGCTTATGGCTGCATTATTGGTTGTAAAATATGTATATATATGTGTGTGTGTGTGTATGTGTATGTATATATATGGGGGCGGGCTGGTTCTCTGGTGGCTCAGTGTTAGGGAATCTGTGGGTTCGACCTTGATCTCTGAGTCAGAAAGATCTCCTGGAGAAGGTAATGGCAACCCACTCCAGTATTCTTGCCTGGGAAATCCCACGGACAGAGGAGCCTGGTGGACTACAGTGCATGGGGTACCAAAAGAGTCAGACATGACTTAGAGACTAAACAACAGCAACAAAATATATGTGTGTTTATATCTTCTCAGAGCTAATAGATCATTGATTTTTATTTCTTCTATTTTTGTTTACACACCCACATATATATTGAGATAATAGATCTGGGCTTTATATTAAAGCCAACCAACCCATTCCTAAGATGTAGGAACATCAGAAGAGTGTTGGAGAAACACAAATTTGTTCATTCTCTGTGTAAGAACATGGAAGAATTTGACTTTGAGAGTCTTAGTTTTAAACATTGAAGACTGAAACACAGGATTAAGCCATGATTTTCTCTATTAATGAGGGTAAAACTGTGTTATGGTGCTAACTTTTTCTCCCTTTAAATGATAAATTAATGTTTAAGGAGAAAGTGACCTATTGTGTTGTTTCTGTGCAAAAGTGAGACACTTCAAAGATGCAATGACAATAAAATCGACTCTTCTAAATATTTTACAAATACCTTTGCCTCTGAGAGAAATAGTATTTTTTGCCCATTTTGATTACTTAACAGCAAGGGCGAGCTTCATTTGTATATCAGTTCAGTTCAGTTCAGTCGTTCAGTCGTGTCCGACTCTTTGTGACCCCGTGAATTGCAGCACACCAGGCCTCCCTGTCCATCACCAACTCCTGGAGTTCACCCAAAGTCTTCTCCATCGAGTCAGTGATGCCATCCAGCCATCTCATCCTCTGTCGTCCCTTTCTCTTCCTGCCCCCAATCCCTCCCAGCATCAGTTTTTTTCAATGAGCCAACTCTTCGCATGAGGTGGCCAAAGTATTGTAGTTTCAGCTTTAGCATCAGTCCTTCTAAAGAACACCCATATAGAGGATTGTAAATGTTGCCCATCTCTTTGACAGATGATTGAAGCTTTTCTAAAAGAAACATGCCATGTCTTCAGTTTGACTTATATCATTTTATTTATTTAAAAACTGTGGCCATAAATTAATTTTATTTATATTAGAGAAAATATTAGTAGCTTTTCTTTCTCCCTCATACAGGATGCTATCTTTTGGATAAAGGATCTCATCTTTCACAGACTGTGTTTATTCACTATTAATATTCAGAATATATAATGTTTCTCAAATACGATTTTTTCAAGTAAGAAGGTTATTTTAAAATGACAAAAATATGAAAGTTCCAATAAGTAGCTATAATTAAACTTGAATTGAAAAAGTAAACCAAATTACATTTTATGGTCATTCTTTTCAGGTAACAGAAAGAAAGCAACAGTTGGAGAAATGCTTGAAATTGTCCCGTAAGATGCGAAAGGAAATGAATGCCTTGACAGAATGGCTGGCAGCTACAGATATGGAACTGACAAAGAGATCAGCAGTTGAAGGAATGCCTAGTAATTTGGATTCTGAAGTTGCCTGGGGAAAGGTAAAACCTATATCACTGAAGGTTATTTTTAGCATATATGAGGACATAGTGTAATTTGATTTTTTAAGGAGCTAGTAATGAACAACAGTAATAGAACTGTAAATATTATCATGCTTCATTTTCCCTTTCCTCAAAAATTCATCAGTGGTTAAACTGTATATTTCAGAATCACACTAAAGCCAATGGGAACCTTCAGCAAGATTTTCCCAATGGTTTTTTAGAATTAGGTAGGTTCTGAATAAGTCCTTTAAAAATATATACATCATTAGTCAGAAAGTCAGTTCAAAGATGTGACTCTGTGTTCCCTAGCTTGGTTAAGAGAGACTATTCAGATGGATCCCACAACCATGAGGAAGGCAAAGATGCAGAGACTTCAGACAGGCTGGACAAACTTGCAAGATGAACACGTTATTGATGTCACAATCATAAATAATCCCATGGGTCTTTATGGCCCCTGTCATTTCCACCACCAAACAGCCCTGCTGCTGCTGCTGCTAAGTCGCTTCAGTCATGTCCAACTCTGTGCGACCCCATAGATGACAGCCCACCTGGCTCCCCTGTCGCTGGGATTCTCCAGGCAAGAACACTGGAGTGGGTTGCCATTTCCTTCTCCAAAGCGTGAAAGTGAAAAGTGAAGTGAAGTAGCTCAGTCATGTCTAACCCTCAGCGACCCCATGGACTGCAGCCTTCCAGGCTCCTCCATCCATGGGATTCTCCAGTACTGGAGTGGGGTGCCATTGCCTTCTCCCCAAACAGCCTGGGTTTCCTTTAATCATCAGCTTGTGATTCTTAGTGTTTCTCTGACAGCCAATCAGACATCATTGTTCTCTACAATCCAAGGTCAAAGCACCAATAGCTTAATTTTTTTTTCAGGTGACATATTACTGGATTACTTGAAAGTATATTGATATAAACTAAATAGTTGATGTTAATAGTGTGTTTTCACCTTAAACTTTGCCAAGCCACTGGGCACTTAGAAAAAAAATCAATCATAGCACAACCCTCTCCCTCAATATTTTTAAAATTAACAAACACATGCCTGCATTAACTAGATGTTTAAGATATCTGTGCTTTATTTTTAATGCAAGATTTATATCTTGATTAACCAAATTTGGGAACTTTAATTGCATTATGTAAAAACTTAGTCCTACAGTGAGACCAAAACTGAAAACTGATTTTCTTTATGTAGATTCAGATGACAAACAGTTGTAAAGATTTATTAACTAGACTTTATTTTCAAACAAATAGTAGAGAATGAATTTCTTTTTTCTTCCTGTTCAGAATAGATTTGTTAGAGATAAGATATTGACTTACAGTTACTAGTTTAGGATCATATATATTGTGAAATGATTAGAGTAGTGAGTGTACAGAGCATACAGATTAAAAGTTACATAGGCCTTACTTTTCTTCCTATCACAAAAATAAACATTATATTTCTATTTATTGAGAATCAATGACATTCATGTATTTAAGTGCAGGCTGGGTGGCTGTAAGAAATAAGCCAAAATTCCACTTGGTAGATCTTTGTCACATGATCGTATTTAGCCTTCAAGGAGGGTTGCAAAAGATGTCTCCATCTGGCTGAGTAGTCAGTGTCCTGATGAAATGATGAATAGGTAATGCTCTAAAATGAAGACACAGAGGACGCATTCTGGAGGACAGATTTAAGTAAATTAGTTCTGACTATCCCATTACTGGCTACAATTGTTTAGCATATCAATTGAACACAGAAATCTAACCATAGAAAAATATTTATGTAATTAAATAGAAATTTATATCTCTGATGGTCATTATGTTTGGAAAATAAAGCTTCAGCAAAGTTTAATCTACATGATTTACTGACTTTAACCACTAACAGATTTCTTTTATTCCTCATTTAATTTCAGTAGTCAAAAGTTCAAAGCCAGTTAAATAATTCCACCAGACTAAAGCCTTTTAATATTCACAGTGTTAGCTAAAGATTAAAATGGTTAAATATAATTCCCTAGAAAAATAATTGGTCCTTTGATAGTTTAAATCCTTCAGCATTTTAGATAGTTCATATTTACCATTTTGCATAAATTGCCCATTAGTTTTTCTTAACACAGTCTTGGGATACCAAGAGTTACCTGTGAGAATCCCACACACATAAACGTACATAAATGCTGAGTTTAACTCTGAGTATTAAATAACACAAAACAATTGATGTCTAGTCACTGACACAACAAGTCATGATTTTCACATGTATTTCAGGGACAAATGTTTGTAATAGTCAACATTAAGAACAACAATTACAACTTGACTTAGTTATCCTTTTCTCCTTTGGCTGTCACTTTATTCCTAAAATTGAATGACAGTCACGTGACAGAATGTATCATTCTGTTTTGCCAGTGGTTCTCAGTGTTGGTTGCTCACTGAAATCATCTGAGAACCTTAAAAGCCTATCAGTGCTGAGGGCCCACCCCCAGAAATTCTGATTGAATTGGTCTGTGAGGTCAGTGTCTCTAAATCTCTAATATTCAGCACAGTTTGAGAACTACTAGCTAATGCAATACAAGCAGTCTTAGGAAATCTATGTTCAGTTCAGCCAATCATGTCCTGTATATATTTTTTTTTTCTCAAACAATCACCTTTCACAGTTTAAAGAGATCTGGCCTCTGGTCCTAGATTATCTCTATAATTGCCTCAACTTATCACTCCTCTTAGCGGTAAAAGCATGAGAACTGTTACTTATTTCTAAAGTCTGTTGCACTATCATTCCCATGAAAAATTGCATATCTTTTTTCTTTTAAAGAGAGCACAGTAATTTATCTGTGAAGTGAAATAACACTAGCAGATCATTAACTTAGACAATGAATGCATGAAGCAGCTGTTACTTAGAAAATAGAACATCTGTTAAATGCCACTGAAGTCACTATTCACTGTCATTATAGTTATAGCTATAATTTCTGTTCTACGTATTCTGCCTTCATGAAATTCTTTTTAATAGACAATATATTATTAATAAGTCAATACACATTACTATAAAATTCACTCCTTACTGTTTTATAGTCTTAAAATTTATCATTATATTATTCCTTAATATTAGCCTAATAATAAAATGTGTTCTAATCCTCAAACCATGACAGTAGTGTTGGGGCCTAAAAAACAACTAATATCATATTTTATCAAATTTAAGACATATGAGATCAAGTGATATGCTTGATTTGATTATAGATGTTGTGGATCAAAGAAACACAACTCCCTTAAAAGTGAATATAAATTGAAAGTTTTATCTCATTTCAAAAACTTTAATGTGTACAAACGCACATGTTAGAATTGTGGTAATGTGATAATTTGTTCACTTTCTTCCCATTAATGTATTTTGTAGTTAAAGGTGAAAACTCTCTCTCATCTCTGATGACCAGAAACGGTATAATATTTATGCTGACTGACTGAAGGCAGAATTCAATGGGGAGGGTCACCTTTTAAAATACCTTTTATTAGTTAGTCAACCCTTCATATATGGAGAACTTGCACAAGAGGTAAAAGAAGATCAAATAAGCAAGAATTTTACAGCATCCTAGTAAAGGAAGGAAGACATATGGAAATGGTGTTGTGACAATTTACATCTACATTGATTTCTACTGTTATCTAATGTTTTTTTTCCTGTATCATAAAACCTAAGAACACCAAGTGGATAGTTCACATTAGCTGCTGTTAAAACTCCTGAAACAAGACTTATGACCATGGCATCAGTTCAGTTCATTTCAGTCGTGCAGTCATGTCCGACTCTTTGCGACCCTATGGACTGCAGCACACCAGGCTTCTCTGTCCATCACCAACTCCCAGAGCTTGCTCAAACTCATGTCCATTGAGTTGGTGATGCCATCAACCATCTCATCCTCTGTCATCCACTTCTCCTCCCGCCTTCAGTCTTTCCCAGCATCAGAGTCTTTTCCAATGAGTCAGTTCTTCACATCAGGTGGCCAAAGTATTGGAGCTTCAGCTTCAACATCAATCCTTCCAATGAATATTCAGGACTGACTTCATTTAGGATTGACTGGTTGGATCTCCTTGCAGCCCAAGGGACTCTCAATAGTTATCTCCAACACTCAGTTCAAAAGCATCAATTTTTCAGTACTCAGATTTCTTTCTACCATGTCATAAGTCAAAATAAAACTGAGTGTTCATAATTTTGCTTTTATTTTTTTAATATAAATTTATTTATTTTAATTGGAGGTTAATTACTTTACAATATTGTATTGGTTTTGCCATACATCAACATGAATCCACCACAGGTATACACGTGTTCCCTATCCTGAAGCCCCCTCCCTCTTCCCTCCCTGTACCATCCCTCTGGGTCATCTCAGTGCACCAGCCCCAAGCATCCAGTATCATGCATTGAATCTGGACTGGTGATTCGTTTCCTATATGATATTATACATGTTTCAATGCCATTCTTCCAAATCATCCCACCCTCGCCCTCTCCCACAGTCCAAAAGACTGTTCTATACATCTGTGTCTCTTTTGCTGTCTCACATACAGGGTTATCATTACCATCTTTCTAAATTCCATATATATGTGTTAGGATACTGTATTGGTATTTTTCTTTCTGGCTTACTTCAGTCTGTATTAATAGGCTCCAGTTTCATCCACCTCATTAGGACTGATTCAAATGTATTATTTTTAATGGCTGAGTAATACTCCATTGTGTATATGTAACACAGCTTTCTTATCCATTCATTTGCTGGTGGACATCTAGGTTGCTTCCATGTCCTGGCTATTGTAAACAGTGCTGCGATGAATACCAGGGTACACGTGTCTCTTTCAATTCTGGTTTCCTCGGTGTGTATGCCCAGCAATGGGATTGCTGGGTCATAAGGTAGTTCTATTTCCAGTTTTTTAAGGACTCTCCACACTGTTCTCCATAGTGGCTGTACTAG
>SJXQ01007163.1:0-23426 GCA_006408695.1 Aepyceros melampus
ATGCTGAGATTCATGGGGTCACAAAGAGTGGGACACGACTGAGCGACTGAACTGATCTGAGGCTTCCCTGCTTCCCAGGTGGCGCTAGAGGCAAAGAACTCTCCTCCCAATGCAGAAGATACAGGTTTGATCCCTAGGTCGGAAAGATCTCCTGGAGCTCAGCTCTTCCAGATGCATGTTTCTGTACCACCAAGGTCACCAAGCAGGGGAGAAATAGGGAGTATCCCCCAAACAAATCGTTTGGGTAGCTGCTGGGAATGTGCCCTCAAATGCTCCTGTCAGAACCAGTTCACCAAAAGCAGTGAGTCCCTTGCACCATCCCATCCTTTTGTCATGGTCAGCTGCTCTACTCGAGGAACAAGATATCTTGAAAACACAGCAGTAGGTTGGATGTAAACAAAACAAAACAAACAAACAAAAAACTGGCCCAGCTGCTGCCACTGAAAGGCCAATAAAAAGCAAAATTGGAAAGTCTGCTTTATTTCAGAAACCAGCAACCAACGTGGGGGTAGTGTGGCTTTACGGAAAGGAGGTCTTCTGTCCAAAGGCTGGCTACCCACCCTCTCACTAACAATCAGTGGGAAAGGACTTTTTATAGCACAGGGAGTGGGCTACATGTAGAAGCAGCACAGTCTGCAGACAGTCATCTTGAAGTTAGTCATGTAGTGGTCTGATCAGTGTCATCTTGACTGCTCTAAGTATGGTGAGTCCCAGGTGAAGCAGTAGTAAAGGATCTGCCTACCAATGAAGGGGGCACAAGAGAAGTGAATTCAATCCCTGGGTCAGGAAGATTTGCCTGGAAGAGGAGATGGCAACCCATTCTAGTACTCTTGCCTGGAAAATTCTGTGGACAGAGGCTACATTCCATGGGGTCACAAAGAGCTTGACACAACTGTGCAACATTTAGTTCCAGGGTCAGTTTGTTCCCGTTTATTTTTTTGAGGCCAGTTCTCAGAATTGTGGCAGCCTATTTCAGGGCTACAGTGTGGTTATCATAGGTAGCTTCTTTATAAGACAGTTTAGTGGCTGTGGCTCAGAAGATTATATACAGCCCATGAGAAGGAACTAAAGGTCCTTAACTTTGCTTAATGACTACACTATTATTATTTGGTCTCTTTTGACTGTTTTCCTTTGTTTCTGCATTTTATTACTTCTCTGATTAACCTTATTCTCTGGCTAAAATTATTCTACAGACAAATGGCAGGCTGAGTATAGGGGGCAAAGACCTGGGGTCCTCCTCTACTTCAGTACTATGTAATCTGTTAGGTTTCCATTTTACTTACCTGAACACTAAGGCTATGAGGCTAGACATTTTGACTAGACTTGCATATTGCCAAATCCTTAGCTGATCATTAGCTGATAATCTCTTTCTTTAAGAGGTATTTATTATATATTTGTATGTACATACACACATATGTATATACATTTATCATTATATATGTACATATTTATTATATACATGTATGAATATATGTACATAGTAAAAATGTACATTCAGTACAAATCTCAGGTTAGAGTACATGGGCATGTTCCTCTGCTTTGCCTACTAATTATATAAATACAGGAGATGCTGCAACATATAATAAAAAGAACATAGATTTTAATTACTATTTCATACTAAACTGGCACTTTGTTATAACTCAGAAACACCTGTCTTATTCTGAGAGAGCTACTAACTCCTCTGAGTGTTGTTTTATCATCCCTAATGTGTGCATGACCCTATTAAACTCATAGCTACGAGGATTAAAGTAGATTTATACAGTTCCAGCACAATCTTCACCATATACCTGTAGTTGTTGTTATATAAACAAGGCATATAATACAATACTTTGCTGCCAAGTTGTTTGAGAATGTAAAACCCTGTATATACCATCCCTAGTACAGTGCCTGACAAAGAGAAAGTATTTTCTAAATGGTACCTGTTATGATTTAACAGCCCTGTCTTACAACATGGTATTAATTCACTTGAAAAATTTCAGTAATGCATAAGAAGATTTTGAGTATGTTTACTGTTTCAAGCAGTATTCTTAGCCTTACAGGGGAAATAAATGATGTAAGATATAATTATTGCCTACAAAGAACACAAAACAATTATGTTATATATCCATTATATACATGATGGATATATATGTGTAATATAATATATAATAATATATATAATACTTGCATATATATACTCCAAGCCAAGCTTCAGCAATACGTGAACCATGAACTTCCAGATGTTCGAGCTGGTTTTAGAAAAGGCAAAGGAACCAGAGATCAAATTGCCAGCATCCTCTGGATCATTGAAAAAGCAAGAGACTTCCAGAAAAATGTCTATTTCTGCTTTATTGACTATGCCAAAGCCTTTGACAGTGTAGATCACAATAAACTGTGGAAAATGCTGAAAGAGATGGGAATACCAGACCACCTGACCTGCCTCTTGAGAAACCTATATGCAGGTCAGGTTTTGTTAGAACCGGACATGGAACAACAGACTGGTTCCAAATAGGAAAAGGAGTTCCAAATAGGAACTGTGGTGCTGGAACTGATTTACATACATTATACATATATTCATGTATAGATCAGTTCAGTTCAGTTCAGTTCAGTCGCTCAGTCGTGTCCTAAATGTCTATTTCTGCTTTATTGACTATGCCAAAGCCTTTGACAGTGTAGATCACAATAAACTGTGGAAAATGCTGAAAGAGATGGGAATACCAGACCACCTGACCTGCCTCTTGAGAAACCTATATGCAGGTCAGGTTTTGTTAGAACCGGACATGGAACAACAGACTGGTTCCAAATAGGAAAAGGAGTTCCAAATAGGAACTGTGGTGCTGGAACTGATTTACATACATTATACATATATTCATGTATAGATCAGTTCAGTTCAGTTCAGTTCAGTCGCTCAGTCGTGTCCTACTCTTTGCGATCCCATGAATCGCAGCACACCAGGCCTCCCTGTCCATCACAACTCCTGGAGTTCACCCAAATTCATGTGCATCTAGTCAGTGATGCCATCCAGCCATCTCATCCTGTGTCATCCTCTTCTCCTCCTGCTCCCAATCCCTCCCAGCATCCGGGTCTTTCCAATGAGTCAACTCTTCACATGAGGTGGCCAAAGTATTGGAATTTCAGCTTAAGCATCAGTCCTTCCGATGAACACCGAGGACCAATCTCCTTTAGGATGGACTGGTTGGATCTCCTTGCAGTCCAAGGGACTTCTTCAACAAGACCACAGTTCAAAAGCATCAATTCTTCAGCACTCAGCTTTCTTCACAGTCCAACTCTCACATCCTTACATGACCACTGGAAAAACCATAGCCTTGAATAGATGGACTTTTGTTGGCAAAGTAATGTCTTTGCTTTTTTATATATATAAGTAACTATAATACTATACTATCACTGAGGTGCTATAATAGTATTTTGAGTATAGTATACTATTTTGAGATAGCAATAAAGTTGCTGCTGTTGCAAGCTTGAGTATTACCCCTTTAGTTCATAAAAATGTGAAATTCTGTAAATTAGCTTTAGTTAATAGTACTTGATTTTTAGGGATTTATGTTTTGTCTTTACAATTTTCCTTCTAGCATAATTAGAATGATTCATGTATTCTAGCAGTGTTTTTGTTTAATAGAACACATATGCACATCTGTAAACAAAGTGAGAGTAATCTATTGGCAAAATACATCTTCAGCTGTATTTGATTTGCATTTGCTTTTAAACTTAAAACATAATTCAATTTTATGTGTTCATTTTTAAGGCTTGTTAAGGACAAAGATTATGTACTGCATAACTTCATTTTTATCATAAAGTGTATATTACCTCTTAAGTATTTTAACGTATTAGTGATTACTTTTCTTCTGCCTCTTCTTACAGAAATGCAAATGCATTTAGGGAACATCATACAGTGGAAGTAAAAATAATCAAAATAAAATACAGATAGGTTGGTCAAGGGGTCCTGTGTAGAAGATTCAATTATAATAGTAGAATATACTAGATCTTTCTTTCATAAGAAACCAAGTATATTTATCAGGTGTTCACTTCAGTAGAGTTAAGTGTGTATTTTGTCTCCTTTTATATTCTAAACCATTTTTGCTATAGAATATAAGTGGTAGAAATGTGACAGCTATGCTAACTGAGGATGACAACAGGGTAAAGGACAAGGAGAAAGCTTTTTGTAATTTAATTTTAAGTAGTACCATCATTTATTTTCTGTTGGCATTCAATTTTCAATACATTCACTTTAAAATACATTACTGTTTAGTTTTCAATGTTATGGTAATTTTGGAGTTGACTTAGCTTTTCTCAGATTCACAGATATGAGGCATATTAATGCACATGAGTTCCAGATGACAAATGGTGCTTGAAGTTTCCATGTCTGCTAATTCATTTTTGATTATAACATGGATGCCTCCTGAAATACAAATGGCATTTGCCTAGTCAAACGGTCATCTGATTTGAACATACAATGTGATGCTTCACTGATGTTTGAACTTTGGAGTCATTTCAAATTCATTGATAATAGTCCTTATAAAGGCTATGTTCTCTCAGAATGAAATAAACTAAGAGCCTGTATCATCTGCTCCTCAGGAACAAGGTTTCTTTAATGTATTTAATTTATGAAAAGTATTTGGAGTTAATTTAGCACTAACCTTTGTAATTAGTTACATTTTCAAAAGCAAGTTTAAAAAGGCCAGATTGTATTGTGTCAAAGGATTCCAATTACATTAGTTGTCTTGAATCTTCAGTTCAGTCGGTCAGTCGTGTCTGATTCTTTGTGACCCTATGAATCACAGCATGCCAGGCCTTCTTGTCCATCACCAACTCCTGGAGTTCACCCAAACTCATGTGCATCGAGTCGGTGATGCCATCCACTATCTCATCCTCTGTCGTCCCCTTCTCCTCCTGCCTTCAACCTTTCCCAACATCAGGGTCTTTTCAAATGAATCAGCTCTTCCCATCAGGTGGCCAAAATATTAGAGTTTTAGCTTCAGCATCAGTCCTTCCAATGACACACAGGACTGATCTTCTTTAGGATGGACTGGTTGGATCTCCTCGCAGTCCAAGGGACTCTCAAGAATCTTCAACAAGACCACAGTTCAAAAGCATCAATTCTTCAGCACTCAGCTTTCTTTATAGTCCAACTCACATCCATACATGACCACTGGAAAAACAATACCCTTGACTAGATGGACCTTTGTTGGCAAAGTAATTTCTCTGCTTTTTAATATGCTTTCTAGGTTGGTCATAACTTTCCTTCCAAGCTGTAAGTTTTTCACACACACAAAAAAAAGGTAGCTATTAATGTCTGTTAAAAAAAATGACAGTTACTCAATGTAAACTTAGATTTTAAAAATAGATTCAATTTTCCACTAAACATCCAAATCGTCTTGAGATTGAGAAAATATATAGTTTTTCAAAAATTGTACTGTTTATTTTTATGCCACAATTTATTTTTATGTATTTAAAAATTCCTTATATACTTAAAAAGTTATTGCTATCCTTAATAAAGTAAAAAAGACAAAAATCATTTGTTTAAAATTTCTTTACTCATACTCCTTGAAATTCTTACAGAATTCTGATTTTTTTAATTGTTTAAAGTTCCTTCTTGAGTGTTAGAATGACATCAAACACTATCACACTATGAATTCACTAAGATCTAGTCATGCTCCTGAAACAAGGCTGGGCTGTGATTATCGGTTTCTTGAGGTCATAAACCAATAAAACTGACTAAATGTTGATTTGCTTTTTATTATCATCATGATTCTAAGCAATCAAAAATACACTATTCCTGCATGAAATAATCCTTAGTTTGTATAACCTCTAAATATTTGCTGAATTACAAGTGAGTTTTAATAATACATTTTTGTTTCATATTTTAAGCTTTAGCTTATTTTATTATATGTATTTAGTAAATATTATGTGTTATGAGGAAACTAATTTGAAGAAATCCTAGTAATATAGTTAACTGTCACACCTAGGGACTTGGCTACATATGTTGCAGGAAGGGGGACCCTCCCAGGTACTGAAACTGGCTCTTGTCTAATACTCAGAAATGAATTGTCTGAGGAGACACATGTGCTGACAAAGCAAGAAATTTTTTTGGGAAAGGGCACCTGGGTGGAGAGCAGTAGGGTAAGGGAACCCAAGAGAACAGCTCTGCCACGTGGCTTGCAGTCTCGGTTTTATGGTGATGGGATTAGTTTCCGGGTTGTCTTTAGCGAATTATTCTGACTCAGTCCTTCCTGGTGGTGCACGCCTTGTTCAGCCAAGGTGGATGCCAGAGAGACTCTGGGACGCGGTCGGACATGCTGTGTCTCCTTTGGACCTTTCCTGAACTCTTCCAGTTGGTGGTGGCTTATTAGTTCCCTGTTCCTTACCAAGTCCTCCTCTTGTAAAACAACTCATGCAAATGGTTACTATGATGCCTGGGCAGGGTGGGCAGTTTGAGTCAGTGTGCTTCCCCTTACACATACATTATTTTGAAAGTTTATGATATTTCAAAAATATCTGAACTTTTGGGGGGCAGATTTTGTGTTTTAAAGCTTGGTCATATCATATGTTCTTACATTTAGGCTTAGATTTGTAATAAACAATAGCCCAATGGTTGTGTGGAAATAGAACTGGAATTAATTTAATTCTATTATTACATGGACCATTTGAAACAATTATTTGGGTTACATTTCTTAGAATTTGAGAAATTATTTTTTTGAAGTTTAAAAGTATACTTTTATTTATGACATTTTAAACTATTTATACATCTGTTGCATCATGTGTAAGAAACTTTTGAAGTTAAGCTTTAGAAAAAATATTATTCAATAAAGTGCAAGCTAGCACTAATGAATCTGGTTAAAATATTTATTGAAAGGGATATGCAAACCAATCCATTTTCACAAAGTCCTTGATAAAATGACAGAAACTAAAGCTCTTAGACATGAACTTGAATGTTGTTACTCATTACTGTGGGAGAGTAATATTTAAGTATGATTTTATTTAAAAAAGATTTATGGTATTAAAATATTAATCTATTAATTTTCCCTTTTTGTACAGTAATATTATTTTTATTTACCTGATCATATATAAAGTAAAATATAAGAAGTTTCACTGATTCTTTTCTGCCCACTCATTATTGTTTATTGTATTGTATGATTATAATGAAAAATAATTTTGTTCTATAGAGGAGGAAGTATCAAAAAAAGTTATTCTTTACAATAAAACATGCTTGGTATACTGTTGATAGAAATGTAAAAGAAAGTCTGGAAGATAACTATAAGGAAAAAAAAATTCAGCAATTTGCTTAAGAAGTAGATGCCTGCCTGATTTTTCTTTGTTTTTCCTTTGTATTTCAAATGCATTATAAAGCCTACATGAAGAATTCTTATTTACAATAGCTCTGTAAGTGAAAGAAAAAATGAGAGAAAGAGGTAAATGCTCTATAATTTGATTAGCAAATAATTATGCTAACTTTTATGAGCTATTATTAATTTTACATTTCTAATAAGTCAACATATACATTATTTGAACACCATGAATTTTAAGTTTCCTCACTCTTTCCCCTTTTCAGGTGACAGTAAAATGAAAACAGTGGTGAAGTAAAAGTATATTTTACAATTGAAAAGATAGCAGTTCAAATTCAGATTTCAAACAAGTGGAAAGCACAGTTCGTGTATTGTCTAAACTGGTAACATTGAAACAATATTTTAGTTAATGTACAAGTTTGCTACGAGATAATGTAAAAGAAGGTACGAGGACAGAAATTTGAATTCCCTGTTTTTCAAAAATTAACACACCTGCTATTTTAAAATTTAAATATATACTTATTAAATCATTGTATGTTTCCTTTAATATATTCTACTAGGAGCCTATATATGACACATTAAGTTTAACACAATTAAATCTTTTTGCAATTTTTCTTAATAAGTTAGAAACAAATGTTTTATCCATTCTCAACACCACCCATAAATCAGAAAATGTTCCTATCTATATTATAATAGATAAATCAAAGGAACTCCTTTTTATGCAAATATGTAGTTTTTATACATTCATATTTTAGGATATCATTTAAGAAATGAAATTAGTTCCAAATGCAGTCTGTGAAATTAAGGTATTATAAATTCTGATGATATAAATACATACCATTTACTTGTAGCTACCTATATGAAATAGTTTTAAAAAATACTAATAAGAACTCAAGTATTGAACTCCTTTTAAATAGCAGGTTTTTTAATTGATACTCTCTCACATATAAGGAAGAAACCATTGCAATACTAATATCCACAGTTTGCTGAAAGATTCATTTTTAAAACCATCTTCATCAAGAACAACAAAAACAAGAAAGGCAAGAAGAACTTAAGTCCAGACTATAGATTATTCAATGAAAGCAACTTGATGGTAATGACTATAAGAGATTATTGCACTGTTAAATCTCCATTAAAAATGCATATTTATATTTTTCAATTGGATATATATATATTAATCTTCAAAAAGTAAAACTGGTAAAAGAAACTCTCATTGTGCATTAAATCAAAAGGAAGAGAGAAGATACCAGTTATACTTTCAGAGACAATTTGAAGGTTGAAGAAGTTGATAGCAATGGCTTATTGAGATTTTATTTCAAATATAATTCTGATTTGGAAAGGTAAGATTAACCGATCTCTTAAATGTGCAGCATAGAAAAAGTAGTTGCTCAGTCTATTTTTCCATTCATAGAATGAGATTTGATGTGACAGCTCATGTGTTATGGTTTTGTTAGATATAATAAATAAGTAGAGAATACTTAAAAATTGACAACATTTTTAATAAAAATTAGGGTAGATAAGCTGACTGTAAAACAAATTCAATCAAAATATATTAGGTTTTTATACTAGGTAAGCTCTGTAAAAGTTGGACATTGTCTGAGATCCAATATTAAAAATTCTCTCTTTGAATGTCATTTCAAGTTAGAAGCTATATTATTATGAAATGTGTTCCAAACACACATTTTTTAAAACTAGACTATAAATTTAATATAGCTAACTCTACAATTCTTAATTTATGAGTAGATGCTAAAAAGTTGTTCCTCTTTAGGGGAATTATTCCAAGTTTTACAACTTTCATGTTTTTTTGCAATTGGTTTAATTTCAATTAAAAACTCTTCAGTTTTGTCCCTTTGTCACAGGAAAATTATAAAATGTGGGCAATAATTAAGTAGTCTTGTTTCTGACAAAAAAGTTAAACTTGAATTTTCCAGTTCCCCCACAAATGCTTCTATGTGCTATGTCATATACAATATGAAGATAAGTGATAAATATAAATATTCTGTAGGAAACTTTCAGGCACATTCCATTATTTTATGTAATATGACTGATAGGTAAACTTTTAATACAGTCAGTTTTGAAGCTTATGTGTTGTTGAAATGGAGCAGGACTCTATGGTCCTCCCCCATCTCCATTTCTGCCTTTGCCTTTTGTCTGTGGAAAAATTTTAGTAAAGAATAAACTTAATGAAAGAGGTAAAAAAAAATTGCAAAACAAAGGAAAACAAACAGGACAAAATAATAATAATTTAATCAATATGGTATGTTAGTCGCTCAGTCATGTCCAACTCTTTACAGCCCCATGGATTGTAACCTGCCAGGCCCCTCTGTCCATGAGGATTCTCCAGGCAAAAATACTGGAGTAGGTTGCCATTTCCTTCTCCAGGGGTTCTTTCCAAACCAGAGATCAAACCCAGGTCTCCTACGTTGTAGTCAGATTCTTTACTATCTGAGCCAACAGTTCAGTTCAGTTCAGTTGCTCAGTCATGTCCAACTCTTTGAGACCCATGGACTGCAACACACCAGGCAATCCTGTCTATCCCCAACTCCCAGAGCATATTCAAACTCATGTCTATTGAGTCAGTGATGCCATCCAACCATTTCAGCTTCTTTTGTTCTCTTTTCCTCCCACCTTCAATCTTTCCCAGGATTGGGGTCTTATCCAATGAATCAGTTCTTTGCTTCAGGTGGCCAAAGTATTTGAGTTTCAGCTTGAGCATCAGTCTTTCTAATGAATATTCAGGACTGATTTCCTTTAGGATGGACTGATTGGATCTCTTTGCAGTCCAAAGGACTCTCAGAAGTCTTCTCTAACACCACAGTTCAAAGAATCAATTCTTTGACATTCAGCTTACTTTATAGTCCAACTCTCACATCCATACATGACTACAAGAAAAACCAGAGCTTTGACAAGATGGACCTTTGTTGGCAAAGTACTGTCTCTGCTTTTTAATATGCTGTCTAGGTTGGTCATAACTTTTCTTCTAAGGAGTAAGTGTCTTTTAATCTCATAGCTGCAGTCACTATCGGCAGTGATTTTGAAGCCCAGAAAAATAAAGTTTGTCACAGTTTCCATTGTTTCCCCATCTATTTGCCATGAAGTGATGGACCTGGATACTATGATTTTAGTTTTTCTGAATGTTGAGTTTTAAGTCAACTTTTTAACTCTGCTCTTTCACTTTCATCAAGAGGCTCTTTAGTTCTTCTTCGCTTTCTGCCATAAAGGTGGTGTCATCTGCATATCCAAGGTTATCGATATTTCTCCTGGCAAACTTGATTCCAGCTTGTGCTTCATCCAGCCCAGCATTTCTCATGATGTACTCTGCATATAAGTTAAATAAGCAGGGTGACAATATACAGCCTTGATGTACTTCTTTCCCGGTTTGGAATCAATCTGTTGTTACATGTCTGGTTCCACCTTGCTGAGGTCCAGCCCCAGTGGATCCAGGGTAGTTCAAAGGGGAGACGGAATCGGCGTCCTAGGAAAAAGCTATTTAATTAGAAGTACAAAGAGAGATTAGAAAGGAATAGTGTAGTAGGAAAATTAGTGGAGAAAAAGAGACTGAATAACTTGGTTTACATGCGATATCAATAAAGCTTTGAGACAAGAAGCTTGCACCACCTACGCAGGCCACAGGCGTCTTTCTGTTCTCCTGAAGGAGAGGAGACACGGAGGCCTCCCTGGTCAGATCTTAGAAGCCCAGACAAAATTAGCAGGCTTGGCGAGTACCCATGCTCCAGATGGGAATTCAGCCAGAAAAATGGAGAACAAGAAAGGAAGACACAGGGGAATCTGTCTTTCAAGAAACTGATCCATTTTCTTTATTTTCAAGTTTGCTTATATACTTTTGTTTTACATAGGGATGAATACCGAGTCACGCAGGGTCAGCAGAACTGACCCTTGTCAAAATCAAGTGCTTCATATAAATGTATACAAAGGTTTTAGGGGTTTTACATCATCTTCTGGCCATGAGGCCTGCTGACATTTTATGTGCCCTTTCTGGTAACGGGCAGTCAACCAGAAAACTTATTTTTTTCCAGGGGTGATTCTTTCTTAAACCAGGTGCCACCCTCCAAATAAAGTTGCATCCCTATAGGGTGAGGGTGTAGTGGGTTACAATTAAGAAAGGAATTCACTTAGCCTAAGGTTTAACATGATTAATCTTAAAGGTTAGTACTTATTTCTCCTATATGCTAGTTATGTTCATTATAAGAGCAGGGAATATGGAGATTTAGCAGCAAATATTGGCTCAACAAATGAAAAACCCTTCACCAAATATAATTTCTAATCAACCCACTATACTATACTAATAATCTTCTAACTTCTCAAAAGAGTCTGTATTTAGAGAGTTTAAAGCATCTCATGCCTCTCATGGTTGGGAGGCTGTAAACAATCACATGTGGCCAGACGAACCTGCTCAGGCAGGCTAGAGAACCTTCAGAGGAGTTTGTAAGTTGAAACACTCTTGTCACGCCCAGGAATTTTTATTAACTGGAGCTGCAGGTTAACGCCTTCTCTGAGAGAGGTGGTCGGGGGACAGCCCCCGTAAAGTCAGAGGTATAGGTGAGAGCATAAGACAGTAAAATAGGCAGAATCTGGTTCTGGGGGTAGATGCTTGGGAACAGCGGGTTTCCTGAGGCTCAATCCCAGGAAAATATGTCAAAGCCTCCTTCCTCATAACCTTTGTCACAGGCGGAGTTCCTCACGCTGGCTCCCAGCACCAACTTTCTTCTTGACCTGCATACAGATTTCTCAGGAGGCAGGTGAGGTGATCTGGTATTCCCATCTCTGTAAGAATTCCAGGGAAGTCCATAATCTAGTCATTTAAACAAAGTCAAAGGCCTTTAGTTCCTTCTCAATGGGCTTCCCTTTGTCTCAGCTTGTAAAGAATCCACCTGCAATGCAGGAGACCTGGGTTTGATCCCTGGGTTGGGAAGATCCCCTGGAGAAGGCAAAGGCTATTCACTCCAGTATTCTGGCCTGGAGAATTCCATGGATGTAGAGTCCATGAGGTCACAAAGAGTTGGTCACAAATGAACAACTTTCACTCACTTCACAAGGGCTATACATAATATACTGAGCCATGACTTCTGAGCTGTTTTGTAGATAATTAAACCCTCTCTGGGTGGAAGAAGTTAACTACATGGTGTCCAGACAGTAGCCATGATGCTGCTGCTGCTAAGTCACTTCAGTTGTGTCTGACTGTGTTACCCCATAGACGACAGCCCACCAGGCTCCCCTATCCTGGGATTCTCCAGGCAACACTGGAGTGGGTTGCTATTTCCTTCTCCAACGCATGAAAGTGAAAAGTGAAAGGGAAGTCGCTCAGTCATGTCCGACTCTTCGCGACCCCATGGACCTCAGCCTACCAGGCTCCTCTGTCCATGGGATTTTCCAGGCAAGAGTACTGGAGTGGTATGTCATCGCCTTCTCCGAGCCATGATGCAGGCTGCCACAATTCTGTGAAGTGACCTCTCAGAAATGGAAACAAATCCACTCTGGAACTTAAGATTAAATGTCCTTAAAACCATCACAATGAGCTGATCAGACTGCCTCATGGCAAATTTCAAATGTAGACCATGCTGTTTCTCCATGTAGCCCCCTCTTTCTGCTCTTCTGCATATACACCTCAAACACCCCTTTAAAAGTTCTTGTCCACTGACTGTTGGTGGTGGGGTAGGAAAGTAGGCCTTTGGGCACAAGTTCCCCTCAACACACATAGGTTTCCAGCCTCCAGAATAAAGAAAATTTTCCTTTTGACCAACCTTGCCTCTTGGGTGTTAGCTTCAAAGTGGCAAGCTTTTGGTAACCTTATGTTTAATTTAATATATATTATAAATTGATCTTTAGTGAGTATAAATGTATTGTTCTCTATTTATATATATAGAGAGATATAAATATATCATCTATAAAGCCCTATGTAGCCTACTAGTCCCTTCTGTCCATGGAATTCTTCAGGAAAAATTACTGGAGTGGGTTGCCATTCTCTTCTCCAGGGGATCTTTCTAACCCAGGAGTCCAACTCAGGTCTCTTGCATTTCAGGCAGATTCTTTACCATCTGAGCCACCAGGGAAGCCCAAAGTGTGTGTGTGTGTGTGTGTGTGTGTGTGTGTGTTTATGTGGTGTAATATAACTGAATATAATCCTGTTGCTTCCATAGCATTTCAGCTAATGATTAATTGATTGACCTGCTATGGGACTTCTTTCTTTCTTTCTTTCTTTCTTATATTATTGTTGGTTCCTTATACATATGTTCAGCTACAGATCTGAAATTCTTTGGATGGAACCTCCCCTAAGATTTGAAGCACCCTGTGCAAAGTACAAATAAAGGCACCAATACTTGTATTACTAAATATTTAAAAGTTATAAATCAAGCTAACTTTCTATTAAATAGAGCTTGATCTAGCCCCATAAGTAGATAACTGGAACTTCATAATGAATTGAAAGGTTAAATATTAAGTAAAAATTATAGGATTCCCAGTGGGAATTGAGCATAGAAAGTTGGAATTCTTTTTTAATGCTTCTACCTCATCTTTTTTATAATTTTAATTTTTAATTATTTAAACCTATTATATATTTCTACATTTATTTCTTTGTTTGCCTTTCTGACTGTTCTTTTCACCTTGCAGTTACTCTTTAATAACTGAGATATTAATAGATATTAGAGAGATAAATCTTCTCTATCTACCTCTATTTTGCATATCTATTCTTTCTTTCTTTTGTTTCCTCTATTTGTTAGTTTTATTTTCATTGCTTTATTCCCCACTTGGCACCTTGCTTTAGTTTTGTTTTCCAGTTTCTGCTTAAGGTAGCTTTGTTATTAACTGGTAAATATAATTTTTTATTTTCTTTGTTCACCAGGTCAATCTGCTGTAATTTTTGCTGGACTGTTTTCACTTTGTTCAAGGCTGTATTGTATATGTGTATATTCCATTATTTTAATAATTATTTGCCTGATTTTGTAACTGCCATTTGTCTGGGGTTCATCTTTGGTTTCTCATATTTGGATATTTATTTAATCTCACTTAATGCCATAACAAACCATTTGTGGAATCTTCCTTCTTGACCAGAGATCAAGCCCCAAGCCTTTGGAGTAGGAGCACTGACTCCAAGACCCTAGACCTAGAACTAACCCTGCTGCTGCTGCTGCTAAGTCACTTCAGTTGTGTCGACTCTGTGCAACCCCATAGATGGCAGCCCACCAGGCTCTGCTGTCCCTGGGATTCTCCAGGCAAGAACACTGGAGTGGGTGAACTAACCCTAGGGAGTACCAAATAGTGAGAACTCACACAAAGGAAACCACTTGAATACAAGTCCCTGCATCACTCAACCATCAGTTATACCCTATGCAGGATATCTCATCTAAACAACTAACAAAACAAAAATACAAACTGAGTCATCAGCAGACAGGATTATCACCTCACACAACATTGCCCTTCACAGGAAAACAAGCAAACAAAAACGCAAAACAAATTTCACCCTATATGAAACTCACATAAACCACTGGACCAATCTTAGAAGGGAAGAAGCCAAGAGAAAGAAAGAATTCAACCTTCTTCAAAGAAAGAATTCAACTTTCCTTGAAACCTGGTAAGGAGACCTCAAACACAATAACTTTTAAAAAATAATGCAAAGGCAGAGAAATAATGCACAAATGAAGAAAAAAACTAGAAACACAGAAGCCTAAATAAATGAAGAGGAAATAGGCAATGTACCTGAAAAAAGAATTCAGAATAATGATAGTAAAGATGATAAAAAACATTGAAAACAAAGTTGAGAAAATGCAATAATCAATTAACAAAGACCTAGAAGAATTAAAGAATAAACATACAGAGACAACACAATTACTGAAATTAAAAATACTCTAGAAGGAATCAATAGCAAAATAGCTGAATCAGAATGAATCAATGAAGTGGAAGATAAAGTGGTGGAAATACTTCTGAAGAGCAGAATAAAGTAAAAAGAATCAAAAGAGGTGAGGACAGTCTCAGAGATCTCTGGGAGTATATAAAATGCACCAACATTCAAATTATAGGAGTCCCACAAGAAGAAGAGAAAAAGAAAGAGTATGAGAAAGATTTTTAATTAATTTATTTATTTTAATTGGAGGTTAATTACTTTACAATAATGTAGCATTTTTTGCCATATATTGACATGAGTCAGCCATTGGTGTACATGTGTCCTCCATCCTGAACCCCTCTTCTACCTACCTCCCCATCCCATCCCTCAGGGTCATCCCAGTGCACTGGCCTGGAGTGCCATGTCTCAGGAATCGAACCTGGACTGGTGATCTATTTCACATATGATAATATGCATGTTTCAATGTTACTCTTTCAAATCATCCCACCCTTGCATTCTCCCAGAAAGTCCAAAATTCTGTTCTTTACATCTGTGTCTTTTTTTGCTGTCTCGCATGTAGGATCATCATTACCATCTTTATAAATTCCATATATATGTGTTAATATACTGTATTGATGTTTTTCTTTTGACTTACTTCCCTCTGTATAGCAGGTTCCAGTTTCACCCATCTCATTATAGCTGATTCAAATGCATTCTTTTTAATACCTGAGTAATATGCCATGGTGTATATATACCGCTACTTTCTTATCCATTCATCTGTCATTGGACATCTAGGTTGCTTCCATGTCCTAGCTAATGTAAACAGTGCTGTGATGAACATTGGGGTACACATGTCTCTTTCAATTCTGGTTTTCTTGGTAGGTATGCCCAGCAGTTGGATTGCTTGGTTGTATGGCAGTTCAATTTCAGTTTTTTAAGGAATCTCCACCCTCTTCTCCATAGTGGTTGTACTAGTTTGCATTCCCACCAACAGTGTAAGAGGGTTCCCTTTTCTCTGCACCCTCTCCAACATTTATTGTTTGTAGACTTTTTGATAACAGCCATTCCAACCAGCGTGAGATGGTCCCACATTGTGGTTTTGATTTGCATTTCTCTGATATGAGTGATGTTGCACATTTTTTCATGTGTTTGTTAGCCATCTGTATGTCTTCTTGGAGAAATATCTGTTTAGTTCCTTGGCCCATTTTTTGATTGGGTCATTTGTTTTTCTGGAATTGAGCTGCAGTCGCTGCTTGTATATTTTTGAGATTAACTCTTTGTCAGTTGCTTCATTTGCTATTATTTTCTCCCATTCTCCAGAATGGTCTTTTGACCTTGCTTATAGTTTCCTTTGTTGTGCAAAAGCTTTTAAGTTTAATTAGGTTCCCCCCCCCCTTTTTTTTTTTTGCTTTTATTTCCATTTTCTAGGAGATAGGTCATAGAGGATCCTGCTGTGATTTATGTCAGAGACTGTTTTGCCTATGTTTTCCTGTAGGAGTTTTGTAGATTCTAGTCTTACATTTAGAGCTTTAATCCATTTTGAGTTTATTTTTGTGTATGGTGTCATAAAGTGTTCTAATTTCATTCTTTTACCGGTGGTTGACCAGTTTTTCCCACACCACTTGTTAAAGATATTGTCTTTTCTCAGTTGTATATTCTTGCTTGCTTTGTCAAAGATAAGGTGTCCATAGGTTCATGGATTTATCTATGGGCTTTCTATTTTGTTCCATTGATCTATATTTTGGCCTTTGTGCCAATACCATACTGTCTTGATGACTGTAGCTATGTGGTATAGTCAGAAGTCAGGTAGGTTGATTCCTCCACTTCCATTCTTCTTTCTCAAGATGCTTTGGCTATTTGAGGTTTTATGTATTTCCATACAAACTGTGAAATTATTTGTTCTAGTTCTGTGAAAAATACTATTGTTAGCTTGATAGGGATTGCACTGAATCTATAGATTGCTTTGGGTAGTATATTCATTTTCATTATATTGATTCTTCCAATCCATGAACATGGTATATTTCTCCATCTATTTGTGTCACTTTTTATTTCTTTCACCAGTGTTTTTTTTAGTTTTCTGTATATAGGTCTTTTGTTTCTTTAGGTAGATTTATTCCTAAGTATTTCATTCTCTTCATTGCATGGTGAATGGAATTTTCCCCTTAATTTCTCTTTCCTTTTTCTCACTATTAGTGTATAAGAATGCAAGGGATTTCTGTGTGTTAATTTTATATTCTGCAACTTTACTATATTCATTGATTAGCTATAGTAATTTTCTGGTGGTCTTCAGGGTTTTCTATGTAGAAGATCATGTCATCTGCAAACAGTGAGAGTTTTACTTCTTTTCCAAACTGTATTCCTTTTATTCTATTTCTTCTCTGATTGCTGTGGTTAAAACTTCCAAAACTATGTTGAATAGTAGTGGTGAGAAGTACCCTTGCCTTGTTCCTGACTTTAGGGGAAATGCTTTACATTTTTCATCACTGAGGATAATGTTTGCTGTGGGTTTATCATATATGGCTTTTTATATGAGGTATGCTCCTTCTTTGACTGCTTTCTGGAGGATTTTTTATCATAAATGGATGTTGAATTTGTCAAAAGCTTTCTCTGGATCTATTGAGAGAATCATACTGTTTTTATATTTCAATTTGCTAATGTAATGTATCAAATTGATTGATATGTGAATATTGAAGAATCTTTGCATCCCTGGGATAAAGCCCACTTGGTCGTGATGTATTATTTTTTTAATATGTTGTTGGATTCTGTTTGCTAGAATTTAGTTAAGGATTTTTGCATCTATGTTAATCATGATATTGGCTTGTAGTTTTCTTTTATTGTGGCATCTTTGTCTGGTTTTAGTATTAGGGTGATGGTGGCCTTATAGAATGAGTTTGGAAGTTTACCTTCCTCTGCAATTTTCTGGAAGAGTTTGAGTAGGATAGGTGTTAGCTCTTCTCTAAATTTTTTGGTAGAATTCACTTGTGAAGCCATCTGGACCTGGGCTTTTGTTTTTTGGAAGATTTTTGATTACAGTTTTGACTCCCATGCTTGTGATTGCTCTGTTAAGATTTTCTATTTCTTCCTGGTTCAGTTTTGGAAGGCTATACTTTTGTAAGAATTCGACCATTTCTTTCAAGTTGTCCATTTTATTGACATATAGTTGTGACAGTAGTCTCTTATGATTCTTTTTATTTCTATGTTGTCTGTTGTGATTTTTCCATTTTCATTTCAAATTTTGTTGATTTGATTCTTCTCCCTTTTTTTTTCTTGATGAGTCTGGCTAATGGTTTGTCTATTTTATTTATCTTCTCAAAGAACGAGCTTTTAGTTTTGTTGATTTTTGCTATAGTCTTCTTTGCTTCCTTTTCATTTATTTCTGCTTTAATTTTTGTGATTTCTTTCCTTCTACGGTGGGGCTTCCCTGGTGGCTCAGAGGGTAAAGCATCTGCCTGCAATACAGGAGACCCAGGTTCGATCCCTGGGTTGGGAAGATCCCCTGGAGAAGGAAATGGCAACCCACTCCAGTATTCTTGCCTGGAGAATCCCATGGACAGAGGAGCTTGGGGGGCTACAGTCCATGGGGTCGCAAAGAGTCAACTTCACTTCCTTCTACTAACCCTAGGGTTCCTCATTTATTCTTTTTCTAGTTGCTTTAGATGTAAAGTTAGGTTATTTATTTATTTAAATTAATTTTTATTTTTCAGTTTGTTTTGCTTTACAATACTGTATTCGTTTTGCTATACATTGACAGGAATCAGCCACGAGTGTACATGAACTCCCAATCCCGACCCCCACCTCCCCCCTCCCGCCCCACACCATCTCTCTGGACTATTCCCGTGCCTCAGTCCCAAGCATCCTACATCCTGCATTGAACCTAGACCGGCAAGCTTACCTCAAGAAACAAGAGAAAAATTAAATAAATAACCTAACTGCAACATGTATGATATCATAAGTGAAGTTAGGTTATTTATTTAATGTTTCTCTTGTTTCTTGAGGTAAGCTTGTATTGCTATGAACTTTCCCCTTAGTACTGCTTTCATGGAATCCCATAGGTTTTGGGTTGTCGTGTTTTCATTTTCATTCATTTCTATGCCTATTTTGATTTCTTTTCTGATTTCTGTCTGTGATTTGTCAGTTATTCAGAAGCATGTTGTTTAACTTCCATATGTTTGCATTTTTAATAGCTTTTTCCTGTAGTTTAATTTTAATCTTATTTCATTGTGATAAGAAAAGATACTTGAAATGATTTCAATTTTTTTGAATTTACCAAGGCTAGATATACGGCCCAGGATGTGATCTATCCTGGGGAATGTTCCATGTTACCTTGAGAAAAAGGTGAAATTCATTGTTTTAGGGTGAAATGTCCTATAGATTTCAATTCTAACTTTTCCATTATATCATTTATAGTTTTTGTTTCCTTGCCAATTTCTGCTTACTTAATCTATCCATAGGTGTGAGTAGGGTATTAAAGTCTCCCACTAATATTGTGTTACTGTTAATTTCCCCTTTCATACTTGTTAGCATTTGCCACACATATTGTAGTGCTCCTATTTTGAGTGCATATATATTTATAATTGTTATATCTTCTTCTTGGATTGATCTTTTAATCATTATGTAGTGTCCTTCTTTGTCTCTTTTCAAGGCCTTTATTTCAAAGTCTATTTTTTATCTGATATGAGTATTGCTACTCCTGGTTTCTTTTGATATCCATTTGTGTGAAATATCTTTTTCCAGCCCTTCACTTTCAGTCTATATGTGTCTCTTGTTTTGAGGTAAGTCTCTTGTAGACAGCATACATAAGAATCTTTTTTTTGTATCCATTCAGCCAATCTTTGTCTTTTGGTTGGGGCATTCAACCCATTTACATTTAAGGTAATTATTTATAAGTATGATCCCATTGCTATTTACTTTTTTTGTTTTGGTTTTGAGTTTATAAACCTTTTCTGTGTTTCCTGTCTAGAGCAGACCCTTTAGCATTTGTTGAAGAAGTGATTTGGTGGTGCTGAATTCTTTCAGCTTTTGCTTGTTTGTAAAGCTTTTGATTTCTCCTTCATATTTGAATGAGATCCTTGCTGAGTACAGTAATCTGGTTTGTAGGTTTTTCTCTTTCATCACTTTAAGTATGTCCTGTCAATTCCTTATGGCCTTGAAAGTTTCTATTGAAGATCAGCTGTTATCCTTATGGAAATCCCCTTTTTCACTATTTGTGCTTTTCTCTGGCTGTTTTTAATATTTGTTTGTGTGTGTGTGTGTGTGTGTGTGTGTTTTATCTTCATTACTTTGATTAAGAAAGGCAATGCCAAAGAATGCTCCAACTACCGCACAATTGCACTCATCTCACATGCTAGTAAAGTAATGCTCAAAATTCTCCAAGCCAGACTTCAGCAATATGTGAACCGTGAACTCCCTGATGTTCAAGCTGGTTTTAGAAAAGGCAGAGGAACCAGAGATCAAATTGCCAACATCCGCTGGATCATGGAAAAAGCAAGAGAGTTCCAGAAAAACATCTATTTCTGCTTTATTGATTATGCCAAAGCCTTTGACTGTGTGGATCACAGTAAACTGTGGAAAATTCTGAAAGAGATGGGAATACCAGACCACTTGACCTGCCTCTTGAGAAATCTGTATGCAGGTCAGGAAGCAACAGTTAGAACTGGACATGGAACAACAGACTGGTTCCAAATAGGAAAAGGAGTACGTCAAGGCTGTATATTGTCACCCTGCTTATTTAACTTATATGCAGAGTACATCATGAGAAATGCTGGACTGGAAGAAACACAAGCTGGAATCAAGATTGCTGGGAGAAATATCAATAATCTCAGATATGCAGATGACACCACCCTTATGGCAGAAAGTGAGGAGGAGCTAAAAAGCCTCTTGTTGAAAGTGAAAGAGGAGAGTGGAAAAGTTGGCTTGAAGCTCAACATTCAGAAAACGAAGATCATGGCATCTGGCCCCATCACTTCATGGGAAATAGATGGGGAAACAGTAGAAACAGTGTCAGACTTTGTTTTTTTGGGCTCCAAAATCACTGCAGATGGTGACTGCAGCCATGAAATTAAAAGGCGCTTACTCCTTGGAAGAAAAGTTATGACCAACCTAGATAGTATATTCAAAAGCAGAGACATTACTTTGCCGACTAAGGTCCGTCTAGTCAAGGCTATGGTTTTTCCTGTGGTCATGTATGGATGTGAGAGTTGGACTGTGAAGAAGGCTGAGCGCAGAAGAATGATGCTTTTGAACTGTGGTGTTGGAGAAGACTCTTGAGAGTCCCTTGGACTGCAAGGAGATCCAACCAGTCCATTCTGAAGGAGATCAACGCTGGGATTTCTTTGGAAGGAATGATGCTAAAACTGAAGCTCCAGTACTTTGGCCACCTTATGCGAAGAGTTGACTCATTGGAAAAGACCCTGATGCTGGGAGGGATTGGGGGCAGGAGGAGAAAGGGACGACCGAGGATGAGATGGCTGGATGGCATCACAGACTCAATGGACGTGAGTCTGAGTGAACTCCGGGAGTTGGTGATGGACAGGGAGGCCCGGCGTGCTGCGATTCATGGGGTCGCAAAGAGTCGGACATGACTGCGCGACTGAACTGAACTGAACTGAACTTTGATTAATATGTGTCTTGGGGTGTTTCACCTTGAGTTTATCCTGTTTGGGACTCTTGGGGTTTCTTGGACTTGGGTGGCTGTTTCCTTCCCGATTTTAGGGAAGTTTTCAACTATTATCCCCTCAGGTATTTTCTCATGGCCTTTCTTTTCATCTTCTTCTGGGACTCCTATGATTCAAATGTTGGGGCATTTAATATTGCCCCAGAGGTCTCTGAGGTTGTCCTCATTTCTTTTAATTAGTTTTTTTTTCCTTTCTGCTTCATTTATTTTCACCATTCTATCTGCCACCCCACTTATCCTATCTTCTGCCTCAGTTATTCTACTGTTGGTTCCATCCAGAGGGCTTTTGATCTCAGTTAGTGCATTGTCCATTATTGACTGACTCTTTTTTTACTTCTTCTAGGTCCTTGTTAAACATTTCTTGCATATTCTCAAGCCTTGTCTCTAGTCTATTTATCTGTAACTCCATTTTGTTTTCAAGATTTTGGATCATCTTTACTATCATTATTCTGAATTCTTTTTCAGGTAGACTCCCTATACCCTCCAGTTTTGTTTGGTTTAATGGTCATTTATCGTGTTCTTTTACCTGCTGAATATTTCTCTGCCTTTTCAGTTTGTTTAGATTGATGTGTTTGGGGGGCCTTTCTGTATGCTGGAAGTTTCTGGTTCCACTTTATCACAGAGGTTGCTCCCTGTGGGTGGGGATTGTCAAGGTTTCTTAGTTAGGGAAGCTCTCATCAGTGTTCTAGTGTGTGGGGCTAGATCTCTTCTCTCTGGAGTGCAATGACGTGTCCAGTAGTGAGTTTTGAGGTGTCTATGGGTTTGTTGTGACTTTAGGCAGCCTGTATTTCAATGCCCAGGGCTGCATTCCTAAGTTGCTGGAGAATTAGCATGGTATGTCTTGCTCTGGAACTTGTTGGCTCTTGGGTGGAGCTTGGTTTCAGTTTAAGTATAGTTTAAGTATGGAGAAGGCAATGACAACCCACTCCAGTGCTCTTGCCTGGAAAATCCCATGGAGGAGGAGACTGGTTGGCTGCAGTCCATGGAGTCACTAGGAGTCAGACACGACTGAGCAACTTCACTTTCACTTTTCACTTTCATGCATTGGAGAAGGAAATGGCAACCCACTCTAGTGTTCTTGCCTGGAGAATCCCAGGGATGGGGGAGCCTGGCAGGTTGCCATCTATGGGGTCACACAGAGTCAGACACGACTGAGGCGACTTACCAGCAGAAGCAGCAGCAGCAGCATAGCTTAAGTATGGAGGCTTTTGGATGAGTTCTTTTCAATTAATGTTCCCTGAAGTCAGGAGTTCTCTGGTGTTCTCAAGTTTTGGTTTTAAGCCTCCTGCCTCTGGCTTTTAGTCTTATTCTTACGGTAGCCTCAAGACTTCTCCATCCATACAGGTTAATGGTGAAAAGATTCTCCACAGTGAGGGACACCCAGAGAGGATCAGTGTTACATGGAGAAGAGAAGAAGGAGTAGGGAGATAGAGGTGACCAGGAGGAGAAGAGGAGAGTCAAAAGAGGAGAGAGCAATCTAGCCAGTAATTATTTCCCTAAGTGATCTCGACAACCCGGAATCCTCAGAAAAATTCACAGGGTTACATAGAGAAGAGAAGTGGGAATGAGGAGATAGAGGTGACCGGGGGGGGGGGGGGGAGAAAAGGGGGGGACAAAAAGGGAGAAGACAAAAAAG